>JAODAG010007774.1:5994-18378 GCA_027574785.1 Orphnurgus asper | reverse complement strand
CCAAACAACCACCCCCCTCCCCCCGCCCACCCCATAATGGGCATCCCAAATTAACCTTCACAATGCTCCCAACCGACTAGTTTGATATATTAGAATGGAAAAGGCCATCATCGTTGGATGGTTTTATAACATCACAGTATACTACCGATGCAGCACAGCATTCTCTTATGCATGCAATCACTGCACCGTGACCATCAATGATTTGCATTTAAACGACACCATACAGGAATTGCTGTAGGCTACAGCAAAAATCTCACGGTGTACTTGAAAATTTGGTTGCAGTGTATTTCTGTTTAAAAGTCAAAGAGGACTTTAGTAGGATGAAGAGTGAAATAGCTTTTGCAAGCAGACTTTTGAGATCTCTATATTTTTTTTTGCACATTTACATATCTTTGCCCAAACCTGCCACAAGATTTGGGGACAAATTTTTGTAACAGCTTATTATAAACTGTTAATTACAGAGTAATTAGGGCCGATTATACAAAATAAACTGCTCATTTATATATATATATTACGGCAGGATACTGTCACTCATAACATGTCCAGTCGTAGTAGTACATACAGTATGTACATACAGTAGTGCAATGTACATTAACATAATGTTACATTTCCTCCGTCTTTCATTCTGGAAGAGGGGGGGTGGACTGTTGAATACATGCTTGATACTTTGGCAGTCAGGGTGGGGTTCAAGCCCATGCATGACCTTCTCATGACCTCAGTAGCCACTGCCATTAATTATTCACTTGGCTATGGTTTTAATATAATTTTTTGCATAACATAATAGTATTGAATGAAAATTATAAAGTGTAGTCATAATTCATCAAAGAATACTATAGATGGAAATACTGTTTATTATGATTTCTCCAAGGTTTAGTTCACTGGTAGTAAAATGTTTTCATCTTCTCTGGCTGAGGGCCAGCTATATTAAAAAAAAATGTATTAAATCCATCACCTAGGTAAGCTGGACATGCTCTTTACAAGGTTAGATGTGAATGATGAAGAATTAAATACATCACCTAGGTAAACTGGACATGCTCTTTATAGGGTTGGATGTGAATGATGGAGAATTACTATTAAATCCATCACCTGGGTAAACTGGACATGCTCTTTACAAGGTTAGATGTGAATGATGAAGAATTACTATTAAATCCATCACCTGGGTAAACTGGACATGCTCTTTACAAGGTTAGATGTGAATGATGAAGAATTACTATTAAATCCATCACCTGGGTAAACTGGACATGCTCTTTACAAGGTCAGATGTGAATGATGGAGAATTACTATTAAATCCATCACCTGGGTAAACTGGACATGCTCTTTACAAGGTTAGATGTGAATGATGGAGAATTACTATTAAATCCATCATCTGGGTAAACTGGACATACTCTTTACAAGGTTAGATGTGAATGATGGAGAATTACTATTAAATCCATCATCTGGGTAAACTGGACATACTCTTTACACGGTTAGGTGTGAATGATGAAGAATTACTATTAAATCCATCACCTGGGTAAACTGGACATACTCTTTACACGGTTAGGTGTGAATGCTAGAGAATTGATTTGAAATTCTCAACTAGATTTCTACTATGGCCTACTGTAAGATACTATATATTGCACCTGCAGAAAGACAAGATGGAAATTGATAAGAATTATCAGTACCGTCCGTATCCATGGCAGCAGTGACTGTTGATGAAATTTGCATCATTGCTTCTTGCACCTGTTCGTGATCTCAGGAGTCTGTGCAATTATACGGGCACACAGCGAAATAAATTAAAAAAGTAAAGCCAATGCTTTAGGTTTGGAATATGCAGTAGAAGATATTTTACATCATCCAATCGTTCATCGCCGCAACCTTCATTCATAAACAATCTGCACAAACGACCTACATTGATACAGCAGCGGCTGACCTAACACACACACTCACATCATTGTTTCTCACTCTCTTCATGCCATCAAAGTTTAAAAACCAGAATCACAAAAACGTAATATTACTGACAAACATTTCATTATTAAATAATTATTTACTGAGGTACACGGGTACATGTTGGTTGCGTGAGGGCGTTAAACGAGGAGAGACTTGCTAATTATGAATCTCTCTGGGGCCACCAGACACTACTGGTTTTCCCGACGTCCGGAAGCATAATAAAATCTGGAAATTTCGCAGTTGGCCAGATAGTCGGCATAATTACGACCTGGAATGCAACCTGGCTGCAAGTGAGTCTACGTGAAGAATATTTCCCTATGCTAAAACTGCACCAGGAATAGTCATGCCAGTGACTGGTTGCTTACAGTATTATTATGACGCAAGCATGACATAAACCTCGAGCCGCCGCCATCTGACGAGAGCGAGTCTTTCCTGACGTCCCCCTAAAGCAGTCACCGGCGATTGCCATGATAATTTTTTTACGAGTATGACAAGGTGGCTGTCTGCAGGCATAACTTTTGAAAAATAAACTGTTCTCCCAAAAAATTGATAGCAAATATAAATAAATATTTTCCGTCTTAATTCCTTTTCCTTTTTAAAGTCTTGCAACCATTTTAACAAACACCTCGCGGCTGAGTCACTTTCTTGACGAGGTATTGCAACTCTACTTACCGACGGAGTTCAAGGCAGCACTAAAGACTCCAAAATAATCTTGTTTTGGCTTGAGTTTTGGAGGTTAATCAACTTATCCGAGGCAGGCTGATGTAAGGTTTAAAGTTGAAGGCAGTTTTGTGATCGATGGCCTAGTCATAAAAGCGACACGATTTATGTATCGATCATCTTATGTCGGAGAACTACAGCACCGATTGCTGTACTAAATCTCATATTAATTTATGTTGAATTTTGTATTTTGACTTATACACGGTAGAGATCAACATTTTCTTTATCTGCAAGAATGTTTCTTTCACTTCTTCATGTAAGTTTACAATTCAAAGAATTGCATGAAGTTGCACTTTGGCGTCATCATCTCAAACGTGTTCTTTGACCTGCAATGGGCTCTCTACACTAATAGTGCCCTCTACTCGCTTAACATTTATCATAGATCACTTATGTGTGGTTTAAGTTGAAGTTTAAATGGTGCATTCTAATGTTGTCTGTTATTTAAATAACATGATACTGTACAGTGGAGGCAGTCCTCGTTATTATCTTTCACTATCGCATGCAGAGAACATATTTTGAAAGCTTTTAGAACATAAAACACATGGAATACTAAGGGAGCATAGAATATTAAGATCCTTGAAGAGCTAAGTACTGTCAGTACGATGATGCAAAGCTTGTAATTCGAACCGGGAAATGATAATCGTTAATATCCCTGGTGAGATTTAAGGAGAATCATGTCTGGATTATTTTCAGCAAGGCAGTTTGCTTAAAATAAAAACTTCAAGAGATTGGATTCCTGAATATGGCCGCTTGGCAATCTGGCAGGATGCATGCTATAAATACATGGAGCGTGTACCAGTCTTGTGGATTCACCATCTCACATACGCTGGCACCATGCTCCACACATATAAATGTCCCCACACCATAGACACTGAATGGAATCACCTCTACTGCTTCGATGTACCCCAGGGAATATAAATACATCACCATCTCAGATCTTACACTGGCTCCATGCTCTACTACAGCACCCCCACGAAAACTTCCCCACACCATACACACAGCCCAGAATCCCCTAGGCCTAATTTCTACTCCTTCAATGTATCCCGGGGGTATGGATCCTACACAGTAACACAGAAGTGGTTTTCTCCGATAACCGGTAGGCCGCAAAGTAATAATGGGTCAAGTCAGGTACAGCAACACGGTTGACTTACTGGTTTGGGTAAATATAGTGGATTTCATACCGTCGATATAAACCGCAGGTAGGAGACAGCATGGTGATGTGCTATGGAAGTAAAATTACAGTGACTGCTTGTTCCTTGCGATTAACTTAGCGAGCAAGGCATCTACCCGTTTCACGCGTGAAACGGGTTGAAATCTGTAACCTGTGGATTTTTCTCAACATCTTGTGGTCAATACAGTACAAGTCCTTACTTGCCTGACAAAGCGAGAGACTAATTTTTATGGACAATACCTGGTAGGCAGGGGTGTCGCCGCTTGACAGTAGAGGTTGCTCCGTCTCGTCCACCTTCTCGTAGCTGGGCTTGCTCATCTCCCGGAGTGGCGTCCCAGCCCCGGCCGCCTCGTCCACGACCAACTTCTGGTAGGACATCTTGTCTTTGTCCTTCTCTTTGTCCTCGTTTTCTCTGCGCAAAAGAGGTACCAATGGTACATTACGATGTGACATGACTAACTCCTGATTAGACGTTTAAATGATTTGACAGTTTAACGGAAAGGGTCGTTTATAAAAACCTTAAATAAGGGAATAATTTATTTGAATGCTCATGGCAGATTTCTAATCAACACCACAATTCAATATTATTGTTGATTAGCCATACTTTGTATACAACTTGTCCATAACTTTGCCTTTGTTCCTCTTTGCCATTGTGAAATATGAAGTCCAATAGCTTTTTTTCTGAATTTTAGCTGACTGCACACAACCTATAACATTTTCCAACAGAATTCTTCTTGGGATCAAACCTGCATCTCACGCTGGTTTCCCACTAATCTGCAGCCGATTTAAGACATGGTCGTAAGCTAATTGTAACTGACCTCAAAGAACCACAAAAAGCAAAAGTGGGTAAAAAAGGAAGAAGACTAGCAGAAAAAATGGCCTAGCATGTAGAGAGAGAGAGAGAGAGAGAGAGAGAGAGAGAGAGGTGGAGAGGGGGAAATACAAGGACTGGTGATATCAATATTAAAAGTGATACGATCATTATAAGCAAGCAGCAAACATAAGAACAAAGGGAGGTTTAAACGTTCCAAGTTGCAAATTAGCAAATTACTGCCAGATGTGCTAACTGGCACAAAATTTGATGCAAGTGTGTACACCATCACAAAAACCCTTCGAACAACCCAACCAGCACGTAAGCTGGACAAAATCATATTGTACTCTCAAAGAGGAATGTCGGGGAAAAGTCCTAAATATGCTCAAAAAGTGAAGGATACGGATAAATCTTCTCCGAACAACTAATTCTGTGGCATTCGCTTACCAGATCGTTCGGACAGCAATATTCTCCATAGGCAGAAAAAAACCCAAGAAAACTCTGCGTGTAGCCAATATGGCAGGCAAAAATATGATTTACACCGGCACTTGGTATGACATCATAGGGCTGTATGGGGTGCCGTTAGGGTATCTATAGCAGAGGCATAAACTTGCCATAATCTACTGTAGTACAGTATGTGGTCAAATAGTGTATTAGTGGGTAGGAGACAGTAGTGAGGGAAAGTAGAAGCACATTCATATAAAACCAGCCAAAAATGGAATTAAATTACTTTCACTTAAGTTTGCATATTCGTTTCTCCTCGGTTATTTAACTTTCTACATATAGCGCATGGGCTATCTTAAAATCTTGGCACAAACCTGAAGGCTAAATCCACAGCACCAGATTCCTGACTATAAATGTTTCTTCATAATCAATACCATTAATGCCTTTGAAGCAAATGAATGGCTACCAAATGTTGTGCAGCCATTTACTTCATGTAAGAAAATTTAAATGAGGGGTGGGTGGTTAAACTTACTAGCTATGCCTGTCGATCCAGCAACAACAGTATAGTTTTCAAATTATCCGATATCCCACATTGATATGGATCTCTCCTCACGACAAGCATGTTCATTGGGTTACTGACTGTAAATGTTTCTTCATAATCAATACCATTAATGCCTTTGAAGCAAATGAATGGGTACAAAAAATTTTGTGCAGCCATTTACTTCATGAAAGAAAAGTTAAATTTGGGTTACATTACATGTCTGTCAGGGGGATATTATACTACATGTACGATCACCTCCAAAAAAAAGGCTACATACATGAGTATGTATAAGTTAGGGGATAGGTTATTATCTACATACACATGTACATACAGCAATACTATATTTAAGGTACAAACATACAGTATGTCAAGTTTAACAGTAGTGATAGTACACACTGCATGCATGCAATATTCAACAGCAGTAGCTTTAATAGGTGATCTTAAACAACTAAAACATGTTCTCAACCCTTTGCCCTGGCTGAGAGCCCAAAAAGAAAACCCCGCACAAACTCATGTGCAGCTATCTATATAGAGGATAGTGTGTAGGCTAGCGTAACCTAGCCACGAATGCACAAATACACGAGGGAAAATGTGAGAGCGATGATAATCACGATACTTAGCGCAAGGCGACGAAAGAAAAGTAAACCCCTTCCAAGTAGGTGAATCTAAGGAGAAGTAATAATCCGATATAAATCCGAAAATGAGGGGGATTTCCACAGATACAAGCGCTATACTCGCCCAGAAGGCCTGGGCTCGGTATATGTTATGATTGCGGCATCACTCGGATATATGACATTGTGGAGTTAGGTCAGAGGCTATAGGTAAAAGTTATGGGATGCTACTGTACAATGAAAGTGTAGGCAATTTAATTAGAGATTTTCATATACATGTATTACTTAACGATCAAATGCAGTGTCCTCGTTTTATTTTTTTAATTGCCGGAACCATATGTTCATATTGATGCTACTGCATAAGACTGTTCCCCTGTATTACAGCAATGATACATATATATAGTCTTCACGACTACTGGAACATGTAAATACCAGGACATTAACAATGTTGAAATGGACGAAAATTACTCTTGAGCAAATAGAACCTGTACTCTTGCTCAACCAGAAAACTGCTAACATTTTGAACATCCCCCCTCCCTCCTCAAATGGAACCCAAAGTTAGGGGGACATTCTCACTTAAAACATTCAAAGGTCAACAATTTCGAGAAAAGATTGCACTTCTGTTAATTAAACAGACAAAACTCATCTATGTACTATAGCACAAGAAAGATTTTGGCAAGATTAGTGGATTGAAAAGCAAGAACAACAACTACATACCAGACAAAAGGGCACTCCATGCAAGAAGAAGAATACTCCAAAATGCATCTACTGTAACTTGCAATTATCACCATACATATAGTACTTACATGTAGATGGAACTCATGGTACGTCCTGGATGTGGTGCAGTGCACACTAGTTGTGGATGCAGTTGGAAGAAAAGTTGGGACAGTGAAAAGTAACATAAATACGTCAAAATTAGTGAAAGGTTTCCTTGTTCTAAATCCAGTTTCTGGATTGAGCCTTTGAAAAGGTCACCGACCGACCTCGTTAGGATATAAAATTATGGTGAGAGCATACAATACCGGACACTGGACACACTTCTTGCATTTATACATAGCGTTAACCAGATGACACTTTTCGACACTGCCATCACTGTGCGGCTGTATCCAACAATCGCAACTAAGATGACCATTTTCTTGGTACACTTCTTCTTAGTTGTATGTAATTTCCCGAGGTGAACAATCATAACACCAACAGGACATGAGATGTATGTTTTCACTGTAGCCTGCCTCTTACAATTGTCAAATATAGTGTATCCGTTGGCAAGTTTTCAAATTTTGAAAATACAAACGTATGAATGAATCTCAGCTTTGTTACATGTTGAAGCATAGAGCACATTGAAACATGTCCGTCCTATCTTCCCCCAAATTTGATGCAAAAAGCCGCCACATTCCAAGGCGTCCAGTATTGTATGGTAATTTTGTTCTTACTTGTACTTTCGATACTAACAGCTCTGCACTTTTCTTCGGCAGTATTTGAAAGTGACTTTGGTGAAATCACACACAGAGCAGATGGATAACATTTATACCAACAAGCCATCTTCAACCTTTCAATTGTATTATGTTTATTACTGTTAGGAAAGGATAATTATCGAAGTTAGCATCCAAGGCTATATGGGTAGGCCTAGATCTCACATTAGAATCCTATTATTCCAGTCACTTTGCTGTAACTAGTACCATACAATACAGTTGGTTCTGACTGTACACAAGGTCATTAAATTTGTATGACTACTTTAACACTTGTGTAACACTATTGTAGAAAGTTTAAATTATCAAATTCATCCTATTCAAGGATAGCCCAAGGATACCTTTCATAGTTTTCCTCAGCATATCTTCATTGTACCAGTACAACTTTGCTCACCAACATGAGCTTCGAAAATTGTTAAATTCCTGGCTATTTTGTGAGTTTTGTACAGTGCAGTAGAGTACAGTGCAGACCTCTATCCCTAGATAGAGGTCACCTGATTATTGAAAATTTCTGTGCATAACTTTAGCCAAATTATGCATTCCCCATGCCAATAAATACTTTTCAGTCTGGTGGTTAACTTGGTTGAAGTTGGAAGTTTCCACTAGGCCAAACCAGAAATCATAGTAGCAATACGGCAATATTAATATAAATATGCTTGGGCTGTTTAGCTTAGTAGCCTAATCTAGTGCAGAGCCTAGGTTACAGTACATTACTCAAACCTCCACATTATGTCCTTGTTTTTGCTATGTAACAAACTCTGGTACACTCAGACATTAATTTTTTATTTATTTTTTGCTGAAAAAATTTCTGTGACAAACCTTTTGCGATGAGGTTTCATTTACTGGTAGGACTAGGTGACAAACCTGCCACCTACAATTATTGATCCGATGTAAAAACAAGTGTAACATCATGATCTACTGCATGACAGGATTCATCCCCTGTTACAAGCTACGGTAGCTTATGGCAACAATTAAAATGTTATTTTTGGTAGATGCCACATGTTCGTTTACATACGTTTCATCTTGTGACTGTGTAGTCAACTAACGAACCACCCTTGTTACCACCTCGCCTAGTTAAGACTGCACTCTTTAACCACGAAATTAATTTTTAACAGACGATTTTGGTACATTTCTTGAAGAATGTTGAGTGCAGAAAAAAAATATTTCTATCGTATGAGTGGAAAATCAACGTAACTAAGGAGTGGGATCAGTTATTGAAATTTTCTTAGCATAACGGAATCAATGGCCTAGTGTGTGGTTTGAATAATGCGTCATAACTTACAATAGGCCCTGCTGAAGGACTAGCCTAGCCTTAGTTAGATATATGCCCTGCTACTGTGGACTGAGTTAAGTCAGGGAATTTACTATTGTATCATAATACTACTAGTAGGCATGTCAACTGTTCAAAGTCATTTATGTGACATTACAGTATGCTTTTAGGTTATTTGGATTTCCATAGAAGCAAATTGGATCAACTAAATCAGGGGTTATGAAGATTTTTGAATTTTGAAAAGGCATGCTTTGCCTGATTTCAACCCGAAGATATCCGAAATTTGATAAAAGACAAAAAAAACTATTTTGAAAGTATTAAGTTATAATTATGACTCCTATTTTAATTCTTTCTTACAGTGATCTCTTCTACAGATAAGTATAGATCTACAAGTACAGAAACCTGGAACGTTAAATTTCATTCCTTTCTTGAACGGCGATCCCGTAAACTTGGCAGTTTATCCAATTTCAGTATCCCAAGAGGATATTAAAATTTCAGCTCATTAATATGCATAAATGCATGATAACTTTTGTCAAACTAAATGTATTTGATTTTACACATTTGTTGATATTGACAAGAGCCATACATACTGAAACGATATTAGTTATACATACCATCAATTATGCAAACAAAGGATATCTTAATATAGGAGAGCATTGCCTAATTATTAATATCTCTGTCAAAATACATATGACATAGCACTGTACACATGATATGAGCCACATACTGATAAGTTCTTCGCTCAACATAACCATCAATTATGCAAATAAGGGGCATAGGAGGGTATAGGAAATAAATCACTACACATTTATTGGCTATAATTTATATAACTAAATATTATTCGTATTTAGTGGGCACATAAAGTACCAAGAAATCATATTAGCAAATGTAACGAAACGGTAAATGTTGAATGGTTTTCATTTCTCATAGTTTTATCATGTAAAAGTACATGATTCTTAAAAATGCTGCAGTTTCTGTACAGGAAACAATAATTTAATTTAATTACCTCAGGAAGTGCAAGATATGGTACCACATAATGTCGCCGAAAGTGGTATCCATCCAGGCCAGCAAGTGTGCTAGTGTTTAACCCTATGAGTACCAACTATGCACAATATTTATCAGCAACCTATGTATTGATTGAATGGCTTATTCTTAGTGGCAATAAAAAAAACAATGTATTATAAAACGTGGAATGTTAACCTTTTTGGAATGGCATAATTGTTTTTTAAATTGGCCTAATTTCTTTGGCTGTTTGAACCTCTAGTTTATTATTTTAGAGTAAACAATACCCCAAAAAAACCTTGAGGGACTAATGAAAATAAGATCGATAGGACAAGAGCAAACAGGAAGTATCAAAGAAATAGTTGACAGATTAAAAAAAAAAAAAAAAAAAAATATGAAGTAGTGATATGTAAAAGTTGAAAGGTAAAGAAATCATCCCTTCATTCATATGCGTATGCAAAATTATCAGGAAACAATATGCAGCACACTGATGACTTAACACTGAGAACTTAGTCAGGCCTCCAGTCTCAACGAAGAATGCCCTGTCAATAGCTATTTTCACAGGGAGTGGGAGGATGCTTTCCAACAGCAGACGCTAGTTACACTGGGCCTACACGTCGCTGTACAAATTCAATCTAGGCCCACGCAGCTCAGAGAATTGGACAGTTTACGAAAATGCATGGCAAGTGTTCCCATAGTATTAATTGCTAGTGGCGATTAATCTTTGCCGCCGTGTTGAAAGAATTATACAAGCCATTTGATAAATTAATTTCATTGGGCTTTCAGCCAGAAAAGATTGGCATGTGATTGGCGGACTCAAATTTCCGCCATTGTTGTGGCACGGGTGTCAAGGTCACATACGCGTAGCAAAACTAAATCGCAGCTTGCGGTGTGTTGACAAGTTGTTATGAAAAAGTTTTCAACATGTCGCTTGTATATTAGTCGAAAGTGGAATTACTTTTTTTTTTCTTCACGCGAAGTCAAATGTTGCGCAGCACAAGGTGTGTAAATTCTGGGGTGCTGACAGAATGCTTGGGGACCGTCCGTTCGCTTATAGTAGTAGCTTGCTTATTGTTACTGCATATAGGTAATGGGGAACACAGGGCAAACAGGAGCTTAAATTCAAGATGGTTGATTGGTATGCTTGGCATGACTGTAGGTCCAAATTTTGACAGCTTCTTATTTACAATAAATTATTTACAATAAATAATTAAAATACATTTTGTTATGTTAAAGTTATAGATGCAAAGAATAAATACTCTATGCGCAAGTTACTATTCGCTTCCAAAAGTACACCCACATTTCACAATTGCCATTTTAAATTTTGTTTAAAAATTTAAAGTTTACACAGTGAATTTGATATCACATGCAGTTATATAAAAACTCCTCTCAAATCCAAAGTTGCCGTGATTTTCATGCACGGTTACAGAATAATGGCGATTTTGGAGATCAATGGTCAACGATGATTGAAAACGCTCCTGCATCTGTTAGTGTTACTGGGTATGTAGTGACTCATTTTACGTTCCACCTGTTGCAGGAATTTGCTCTCCTCCACTAATTGAGCAAGGGGTCAACAGTCATTTTTACGGCACCTAAGCATGCACTGTTCATTTCAGATACTTGGTTTACATAAATCTCTGGAACTTTAATATTTCCTGGGAAGCTTTGTTAAGCTTGACAATTCTTAGACCGTTAGCACCAGTGGTCACTTAGTGGTCAGTGGCTTAAGCCCTCAAAATTTCAAACAATGTGCAGCATGGTTACATAGGCCACATCATGTATTATGTAGTGTTGGTTACTGTAGAAAGTAATAATTAAATATAAAAAGAATATGCCTAACTTAGGCAGCACATATGCATGCAGTACTATGACTAGGCCTAGTTAGGCAACCAGGCACTTGCAGCATTTTATTAGGGCTAGGCTACACTGTGTAGCCAAGTACGAGGGTAGCTGCACTTACTTAACTTGTCTATCCAAGGCTTAAATTAAAAGTACTGCAATTGCCTATGCCACAAGAACCATGGCAAATTGTAGGCCTACATCAAAGAAATAAAGCTGCACTAGAATTAATATGGTTTTTTTTCCTAGACAATTCCTAGTCTTACCTAGGCTAACTTACAACACTAATACTGCACTGCAACATGCACAAGTTACTAGTACTAAGTAGTAGTAGTACTAGTAGTAGTACTACTACCAGTAGTAGTACTACTTAGTACTACTACTACTAGTAGTAATAATGAATCAATGAAGAGCCTATTGTGCTAACTAGGCTAAGTTAGCCTAGATTTCACTAAGTTAGCCTAGGTTTCACTAAGTTAGCCTAGATTTCACTAAGTTAGCCTAGGTTTCACTAAGTTAGCCTAGGTTTCACTAAGTTAGCCTAGGTTTCACTAAGTTAGCCTAGGTTTCACTAAGTTAGCCT
>JAODAG010007773.1:443-11782 GCA_027574785.1 Orphnurgus asper | reverse complement strand
AAAGTTTTTCTCCTGCTCGGATAAGTTGGCAAAAAAGGTAAGGCAGGGGTGGACCTTCTTGCTGTCCTCTCTGACCTACGAAGAGGGGAAACGATGGGTGGCATGAGGATCCACGACTGCATATGTGTTTATCCGTTAATTATCAAAGCTGACGATATGCAGATATCGTGAGATTTGCTCATTTCAAGGTTTACCAATTTGTCTTATAATACGAAGACTGGTTTACCTCGGCAAACCGATACGATTATAGAGCTGACGTTCTTACATATCTGACAGCTATCTTGACGAGAGCTAGCATATCAGATGGTAAAAGTATATACTATTACGTAACATACATAACTTGCTACGCTTCATCCAACGGAACATGAAAATCTTACCGGTCCCCATCCAGTTTCGATCTTGTTCATTCACCACGATTCATGAATATCTTACCGGTCCCCATGCAGTTTCGATCTTGTTCATTGATTCATGAATATCTTACCGGTCCCCATGTCCATCCAGCTTCAATCTTGTTCATGCACCACAACTCATGGATGTTCTCCGCAAGCTTGTCTCTCAGCATCTCAATGTAACCTGGAAGGGTGACCTACCGGGGGGGGGGGGGGTGCAAGAAACCATTGTAAAAGAACGGAGTAAATGTAAAATTATATTCAATAATATATCTTAGTTATGAAGAAAAAAACAGCAACGACATATGTTGCAGTTTCCATAACAAAAACTTTACCGCTGGTAACGCACCTGTGCAGTCTTGTATTTAAGAAGACAACGATATGGATGACGATGGTCAATCCCCGAGTGAAATAACTCTGAATTTTGAACCCGGCAAACTCTAACGAGGAGTTTATTAGTCACAGGTGTCACTAAACATTGAAGGAAGCAAATATCACAGCACACTGCTGCTTGAAACAAACTCTACTTCGAGTTCAACACCTCATCCACGTCCAAAATGTTACAAAGGCAGGTCAAATTCTTCCTCGCACAGAAGACCAGAGGGAAGTGAGAGGAAACCTGTTCATGCACCACTGCACTATACAGCTATTCCGAGGGGAAGTTATTGCAACACCCAACGAAAGGCCACCCACAGAAAACCGAACCGCGCCAGCTAGGTTATGACTAACCTCTGACGTATCCACCGGGGCAGGGACAAACGTGCTGTGGTGATTGACCTCCGATGGGCCGTACACGATGCCTTCCTCCAAGTTACCGAAATGGAGGCACGGTTCTATCTTCAGCTGTTCTTTGGGCATCAGACACTCGCTGATCGCCGCAAACCCTTTAGGCGGGGTGAACTTGAAACGACCTTGGTTACCTCCCAGTATGAAGCGTGCGCTGAGGGTGCGAGCAGAGACGAGCAGGATTTAAAGAAACCAACGTCCTCTACGGCGATTTTGTAAATGAGTTATAAAATCTTGCTGGTCGGAAGGACAAAATAAAAGAGAAAAGAACCCCTCCAAATTTTCACAAATCGGAAATGTTAACAACGTTACCCCCACGAGAGCAGATTCGTCCATACAATACAGCGCTGGCTTAAACCTTTTGATCGTATGACAGACATTATTCAAGAGTCACCATAATAATCTATCCTCTGTGAAATAATTTTCGAGGACAGAAGACGCCACAAATTAACATGCCGCACCAGACACCAGAGAGCATGGTTACCAACCACAGTGGTAGTTTCTGCCTATTGTTAGGTCATTTCTGAAAGTCAAGATGGAAGAGACATCTCAATGATCATGAGCAGGAATACAGGGGGGGGGGGGCGACAAATTAGTCTCGCAGTATTTTTGAGTCTAAGGAACTCTACATTATGGGGTTTTGCCCCTTCCATGTTTCCTCATTGTTTACCACTTATGATGGATCAAACCATTTGGTCACTATAGGACCCTTCCAAGGCAAATCGGTTTCTACCGGAATTAATTCCCTCCCCCCGGCCCTCCCCAACACATCGAAACACTTACCAGACCTTGGCCGAGAGACTAATGACAGGAAAGAGAAGACCGTCTTGATTGAACTCCTCAAAGACAGCTTTGACTGGATTACCGTTGACATGGTACATGATCCTGGGTAGAGTCAGGTCCAGGCACACGCCAACAATGTCCCCCTTGGAGAGGAGACGGTTACCAGCCCAGGGTGCTTTTTTGGTCACACCACCTGAAGTACAATAGGACGAGTCACAAAGGGAGAAAAGATATGTAAATTTAAAAGACAAACGATATAGATAAATTTTCTTTGCAAAAGAATGATTAAACTGGTTTTCAATACAGGAACATATAAGGTACCACCAACAAGGACATGGTTTTTATCTTCATCTTCAACAATTTTCTTTGAGGGGATCAAACTCTATAACACAATAATATGTAATATAAAATACTATAAAAATTTGATTATATGCATTACAAAATATGTAATGTACAATCCAATAATATGTAATATAAAATATTTGATATATAATCCAATATGATGTACTTAAGTACTTTATGCATAGTACAATAATATGTAATATAAAATATTACGATATATATTATATTATATTATAATTATAATACCATAATATGTAATGTAAAAACTTTTGAAAGGGATAAAATGTGAGACTGCATGTGGTATCTATCCAACAGAACATACTACTGACCATGTATAATCCAATAATCTGTAAATAAAATACTTTCTGTAAAATCCAATATGTAAATAAAGTAATTTATGTAAAAACCAATATGTAAATAAAATACTTTCTGTAAAATCCAACGTACAATTTTTCCTTAACTTAGATGAGACGCACAACCTTTTTCTTTAACTTTAAATGAGTGCTTGACTTTAATGTGCTGTACCCTTATTGTCTAGTGTGATGGAAGGGTATATGGCATGCATGGTCAAGGAATGTATACTTGCAGGTGATTGTATAAGGAATGTAATGTTTTATTGTTTAAAGTGCACGAGGGTATTGTAAATGGTCACTTTACCGTTTAGCAGTCTTGCTGGGTAGAGGTGCGCGACGCAAGTGGAAGATTGTCATTTTCATCGCCGAGGATGTCAATGTATTCAGCGATTACCTCGTTAAGGTGATGATTATTACACTTGCCGACGTTCAGCATCATGTAAGAGAGATCACTTGAAAATATATTCTCATGCCACACGTGTCGGTTAAACGGCAGACCGGTTCACGTCACACAGATACGCACCTGTCCACAAGTTCATTCCGTCGAAGCCGAAGGAGAAGTGGTCGTCCCCGACGCCGCTGCTCCCCCAGCCCTCGCCGCCCCTGGGGTAGGGACGGAAGCCCAGACTGTTGGCCCAGCCCGTCCTGAAGTGTACCTGCCGGTTGCTGACATTCTCCACGTTGTCCACCGCTACTTCGAAGTACCACTTCTGGTAGACGGCGCTGCCTTGCTCCAAGCAGATGAAGACGTTCGGGCGCATGCTTTGGAGGGAGAAAGAGAGGCGGACGCGGCGTTAAAATCGAGAGGGGAAAGAACCGCAGCAGACGAGGATTGTAAAACGATGTCAGTAATCCGCGTAAATCCAGGACAAACGCTGTGATGGAAGGTGACGTTTTACAGTGAATGGCCAAAAGCAAGTCTAGTCATTTTGCCATATTTGTTGACATAGTTGTCTCTCCCATGTTTATTTTTATTTGTCACAGTTTGATTTGCTGTTTTTACCCTGCCAACAATTCATTACACACCTCATTGCTCACCAAACATTCCCCAACAGACAAACAATAGGTGAAAACCTACCTCCCTTGCATGGTTCTTGTCCAAATGTTTAATACACCAGTTTGTTGATAGTCAAATTTAACATGCTCTGCATCCATTTACTGTTAGCGAAATTTACCTTAAAAATTGACCTACCGTCACCTTTTGACCTCATCCACCACTGATGGAGGTCTCTATAGTAGGTAGCAGGTTGTCAGGTTGTAAGAGGTTCTGATTGGACCTCACAGCTATAATCCATTACTGGCGTGCAAGGACCACAACATAATCGAGCAGAACCCGACAGCATAGATGTTTCCACAGTTAGCTAAATTGACTCACCTTTTGACCTCATCCACCAGTTCTGTCTGCAGAAGGAGGTCTCTGGTAGGTAGCAGGTTGTCACATATGAGGTTCTGATTGGACCTCACGGCTACTCCATTACCGATACACAAGGAGCACAACACATCGAGAACCTGACACAACATAAGGGAGCAAAGGGCAAACTTTAGTCAGGGTCACACTAATAGTAGACAGTAATCCTGATGAAGTTAAGTAGGTAGGTGGTACAATAATGGACCTTTCAAGACCAAATATGTTGTTTTGAAATAGCATACAAATCCGTATTACAGGGCCTCAAAGTTTAAAGTGCTAAAATACATCAAAAGTTTGCAAAAGTGCTCTTCTGTTTGATGGGCTGGGAATCTTACTTCTAGACACTGCAGTTGATCAATTTAAAAAAAAAATCCCAATTCTCTCTACACAGATGTTTGACCTTATAATGACCATATTTGGACTTCCTAGCAAATCTTGAGTCAAAATTATTTCACTATTTGAACTACACTTTTAATAAAGTTTAGGATAAGGAATAAACTGCATTTGTCAGACCATTATTGGTGATCAGGTCACGACTCCAAACGACACGACTCCAAACTACAAACGACTCCAAACCACATAAATTACACTGTTTTGTAAATTTGGATCGAGATGGTTTAAATCACTATAATTATCTGAAAATGTGGTTTATTCCGATGCTACCATCCAAGCAGTGATGAAAATCACAGACTGTTTTGTTGCATACTAAAAAGTTAATAGGTCACCTTTTTTGACAATCACAACAGGTCTCAATAACGAACAGGTAGAATAAAAACATCAAACAAAATGAAATGAAAACCTTTGGATCCCTTCCATGTTTCTCTAACTGGGTGATCATGGACTTGATATGTCTCTCTTTGATGATATTTAACGCCTCTGGACTCCTGACTAACACACACTGCAGTACATCTAACACACCTAAAAAAATATATAAAACAATATATAATAATAATAATAGTAATAATGTTCACAAAGATTTGTAAACACAAAGTTTATACCAATAGTAATGAATGAATTTAATAATAATTGAATAGAGTTTTGCGAGTTTACATGATGCTTATTCCGATCAAGGAGGAAAATACAGGGGATATTCATACTGGTAAACAACTAAGGCTTCTAGGCCTTTTGGTTAAGATCGTGCGTATAGTATCTGTGGTGATAACGACAGCCCGCACTGGTGGGACATGAGCGACAACACATCACGTGGCACTACACCATACGAACCCAATGACAACCACACCTCTGACGGTTCCACGGCACTGAGAGCATCTTACCAGTCGACGCCTGTTGGCTCTCCAACCTCTGGATCAACCAGTCCAGCCTCGTAGCTTGGGCGAATATGGCGCAGTTGTTGTGGTTGTTACGGATCATGCTCGCTGAATATCAAAGCGGGGGGAGGGGGAAAGAGCCGGGATTAGTTTGAAGACAAGATGCCTCGATCGAAGTTACATTGAACATAATGACAGATCGCATTATGCATATAGTTCTATTGTACGGCACTATAATGCCAGAACTTTAGGATGGTGCACGGTATGTTCTTCCTGCACCCGGCCATGGGCATTGCATGATGGCAGCTTAATGAAGTGTTCAAAAGCCATAGATTATTAAAATAACAACACTATTTATAACTTATAACTTTATAACTTGTAACTTTATAACTTATTACACGTCGACAAGTTTATGACTTCTTCATTTAAGCATTGACGGTGACAATACCATCGAATGTATCTTTTCTACATTCTTTGGACGTTGGACGGTGTACCAGAGAGCTTGACTCCTTGTAATAGCCTCAATAATCCCGTGTCCTTAGAAGCCCTGGTGTAGGGTTTCCATGAGATAACGAACGATGACTTTAGTCCCCCTCTCATGACCTCAATTTGGCATTTTAACCTGATGACCTTTGACCTCAAAATAACTCGCAAACGACTCTTGTAACATGGTGATTCCGACCAACCGTTCACGAACTTTGATAGCGGTTTACGCAATTTTCACAATCTGCCAAAATGTACCATGTACACCCAATCAATGATGTTGACCGACTTTGATTCATTGATTGACAGTTCTGTTGTTGGTGTTATTTGAATCCCTCTTCTTTCTGAAATCTTTCTTTTCACGCCCTACATGTGACAGCTGAACGATAACCTCAGATGGACAGATGTTACGACCTGCATTCGACGGACGTTTAAGAAAACCGACCACATTCTTTGTTTTAATTGCAGGATAAACTTTGAAACAAACGATAACGTAACAAGAGTAAACTGATGTCTACGCAGATGACGGAAGATTCCAAACTTTTCCTACGCTCGTTGTAAGCAAATATTGATAAGCGGAAAGATGTAAGCTATTGCCTCCTTACAATGAATCGGTTCTCGATTCGCGTCAGTTTTGTTTTCAATTTTGAATGAGCGGAAAACGACTGGCAATACGAGCGAGCCGTATTGTATAGAATCTGGTCTTCGAGCCGACCGCCTCAAACTGTTGCAGATGACGGGAGGAATCGTTGCCTGATTGTAGTTTCTAGCGCAATTCCAGTCCTGACCACAATAAGGGGGTTACTGTCGTCACCAAATTAGTTTCAAAGAGTAGTGTTTGTTGGATCTCTTTCCAAAGGACAACACTCCCTGATTGATCGCTAAGAAAAATGATTGGACAACGATGCTATTAATACCTATCAATTCATATTTAAATGTATCGTGCTACAACTGTAAGGATGGCTATACTGCTATTAATACCTATCAATTCATAAAGACTGTTCAGGATGTTCGCCCAGTAGTCGGCGGCCTCTTCGCCGGCCACGGCTCCAAAGTCTCTGCTGTTTTTGTAGACGCAGAGCTTGTCTATTGTGTCCAACACAAACTTCACCATACCCTGAAACAAACAGAGGACACCATGATTTACATACACTTACATTTACATTTACCCCCTCTCAGAAAGCATGCTCAAAAACTGCACCTCACCCACCCCAATCTCCCACCCAAAAAGTTTACTTCTTAAATAAAAACGACAAAAGGGGATTACAATTTAAGTACATTTAAGCATATACCTATATTATTCACTGTTGTGCAAGATTCTGTTTTCTGTTGGGACTGTCAATCGCTTCGCTAATTTCAAGTCTAATTCCTCAGTTACAAAACGAATCATTGAGAATTTGTCGATTTGGGGCCTCAGGTGGATGAGCTGGGTAGCATTATAGCCTAACGGTCGGACAGGTTCGAGAGATTGATTCCTGCTTGAGGATGTTGGTCTTTTTCTCAGTACCTTCTAAAATGCAGTGATGTGAATTTTCCCACGTAGGAGAGCGAAATAAACGCTAACATTATTATAATAAAATTGTCGTTATTATTAAATTATTAACACAATGTAATTATACCTCTTCCTTGAACAAGTCCTGCCTATTCCGAAGAGCTTTGGCAGTCTTTTGTTGCTCCTCGTGATCTGTAAAATGAGAACACATGAATCGTTACATTTAATACTTTTAAAACAGAGGTTATCAGCGCAAACATTTCCAACGTAAACATTTCCAATGCACTTCAGACTTCAGAGGGTCATTTGTTCAAGGAGAACTTTATGATTGAAAACAACCCGGAGATGATTGTTGCCTAGAGCTATGTTTTCATCATTTTTCCTTCAGATTACATCAAACTCCAAACGAAGACGCGTGACTCATATGTAGTCCCTTCGTTTGTAACTCAAGGTGTTATATTATTCCAAACCTGGACTGTCAACCGCGTCATTTAACACAAAACTAGACGACGGTACGTGACTCCTTTGTATTATCTTTGTTTGAACTCAAGCGCAATATTATTTCAAATTACGGGTATTTAACAGAAAAGTACAGACGAAGATGTGCGACTCAAAGTGCACATGCTCTTGTGTGATTTTGTTGTTGCAGGCTATGAGTTTCTGGAAGATGCCGCAACATCACTTATTCACCTGATTGAACTTGAATTTATATATACCTGTTTTGGAATGTAAAGAAATTACATTCAGCTTAGAAATAAATTTCCCTTTTTACGGACAATTGTCTTTCACCTTGACAAATGCCTGGCAACATGAATAGCATATTTTCCATATGTATGATTGGTACGCTTTATAGTTCAACAGTAATTCCAATCAGTGTAAAATAACCATACACACCTATTTGTCTAAATTTAATCAGGGTTATTCCAGCAAGTGTAAAATAACCTTACACACCTGTTTGTTTATAGTTGACAAGTTATTCCAATAAGTGTAAAAATAACCATACACACCCGATTGTCTACAGTGAACGGTTATTCCAATGAGTGTATAATTAACCATACATCACACCTGTACGTTTATAGTTCCAATCAGTGTAAATTTCAAGTGGCATGAACGGAATGCTAAAAACTATTCGATCCTACTCAAAGAGCTGACTACTCTACCTTAGAGTGGATATAAAACTAAAGCACACAAGAGAAAAGTGTTGAGGAACAGAGCCTACTTTTTTTATACCGGTTTAATTCATCGTCATAATCCCCCCCCACCCTCCCCATACGCTGGAACCAAGACCACAACCACTTCCAAATGAGCCATTTTTCATTTATTAACACTAAAGGAAGCCTACACATTATAGGCATTGAACTTGTGACTACTTCGCATATTTGCCGGCAGGCTGCACAAGTATAACTACAGGCCAGGCCTAATTCCTGGAACGGTGAGTTAAATCCCTTTCATTGCATGTACTCGCCGATTTCGCCTTCATCTTCTGCAAAGTACTCGATCAAATCCTCCAAGCAGTTGTCCACCGACTCCAGGGAGAAATTATCCCAGGCTTCCCGTCTGGTTTCGTCCTTGTCTTGCAAAGAATCCAGGGCACTTTTAGGATAATGGGGAAATTGAAAACGACTGAACAAAACTTGATGAACTTTGGGTGTGTAATTAAAAGTCGTTGCTAATTCCTTTAACAAAATCGACACAATACTCTCTGACAAGAGATAACATGCCCTAATTGTCATATTCTTTCCCACTAAATTATAATATTTACAAAATTTACAAAATTTATTAATAATATTTTACAAAATTTACAATATTTTACAAAATTTACAATATTTTACAAAATTTACAATTTTTAACAAATTTTACAATATTTACAAAAAACAGTCAAGTTGTCGATCCCAGCCTCCTCCGCTCCCCACGTGACGGAAGAACAACTTGGAACAGTCAGGGACGAGATTATCTACAGGGGGAAAGAGACAGAGGTACCCTTCACCCACCTGATGAAGTGAAGGAAGAGCGATGTACTCTTCCTGATGATGCCAGCAGATTTGGCCTCCTCTCCTCTCGCCCTCGCCACAGAAAATCCATCATCCATGTGGCCCTCTGGGTGCATCATAGCCTGTCAAAAATATAATACATCAAAATAAATAATAATTGTACTAAATAATCTTTAATTGCTAAGCGGCATTTGTACCACGATGTAATCTTACGTGCTTCTCGACAATTTCAGTTATCTTTAATTCCATTAATTGGTGCACTTTTCATGTATGCTTTGCTCTCTATACACAGTTTATACTGTTTGCGATGACATTTTAAACGTCAAAATAAAAGAGGGATCCAGCATTATTTACTCTGCTAATTGGGCTGTGACAGAGGACCAGTTAACTGGCCAAAAGACCTCACATCTTCACATATCCGAAATTAACTTCCTATTTAAACAGACGCCGTGCAAACTTCTGTGACGCACGACGGTAACTTTTGAAGAACATCCGATCCGTTTCGTTAATCGCATTTGAATATCGTAGGATGGAAAGTACGAGTCTGGCATACTATTTAACTGTGATAAAAGTGCAACGTAAATAATTTAAAAGCGCCGGTGGCATGACATTTAACGGCGACGTTTTTTTCCCCCGATTGGCCGACCGACCGTCTCATTTTTTTTATCGTAACGATTCAGAATTACAATCATACGTAAGCAAGGCAGAACAACACGTGGCTCGCCTTTCAATCGAAGGGCCTAATCAAATTTAATGGCATAATCTAGATTTCTTACAGCTGTTTGCTCAAAATTTTGCAAGTTGCAAGTGCTTCAAGTGGTTTTTCCTCCCCCCCTCTATTTCATGTCTAACTGACTTCCAGTGCTACCCAGTGCTACCCGAGGCTGATGTGTATAGACAAGCACATCTAGTAGCAATGTGTCAGAGGCTATGAAAGTGACTGTGAATACTGAGCAGAGCAAAAAGTGTCCTACGCCCATGCTCTATGTACGCTGCAGCTACGATAGTTTTTTTACCACCAGGGCAAATTTTCTCATTTATTACACGAAAAAACTTTCGGAGGACTTGCTGGGCAATTACTCTTTTTTTCTTTTCCTTCCCAAAATGGCTTCACAGTAAACTAATCGTTGTTACATTACGAGCATTTACCATTTATTCCACTATTTATTCCATCTATTCCACCACCATTAGGTATCGCTAAGTGCAATGCGTTTATTGGCAGTACTGCTGTTGTGTAACACACAGGTTGTCAACAGTTTTGTCAAGCTCTTTTGTTGTTGGATAGTTTGATTATTAGATATTGATGGAAGTTGAGGACACAAATATCTTGCATAGTATAAACAATGATTACCTTGCAACGAGAAAATGATGATAACTTGCTATGCAAATTCATAATGGCTAAATAATATTATAATTAGTATATTATAATAATGGAATTATGCGTTACTGTTAGCCACATTTCACTCGTGCGGAAAAATTGGCAAATTAGATCACGGTTAACCGACCATTATATAAAGTCAAACTGAGTACATTCTCAATTGATTTGGGTTGATGACATTTTGCAAATCTCTCATTTAAAATGTTTTAATAATTTAATTTCTCAATGCACAGCTTTGCAAAGTTATAAGCTTGTAAACTTGCAATCCTAAGGGCAAGAACTAATATTGCACACCAGGTTTTCACATCAAATATTTTTATCCTTCCAAGCACCTGAGATAATTTCACGGAAACTTATAAATTATTGCCGCTGCTATGGAGACGATGGTAAACCAATGGAAATGTATACATCGAAAGCAAGTGGGCCATATATCATACACTTAGACCCAAACCATATATCATACACTAGACCCAAAGCAAACATCTATCATACACTAGACCCAAACCATATATCATACACTAGACCCAAACCATATATCATACACTTAGACCCAAACCAAATATCTATCATACACTAGACCCAAACCATGTATCATACACTAGACCCAAAGCAAACATCTATCATACACTAGACCCAAACCATATATCATACACTAGACCCAAACCA
>JAODAG010007441.1:0-18385 GCA_027574785.1 Orphnurgus asper | reverse complement strand
ATATAATTTACCACAACATTTTCTGACCGTTCTTTTCGCAGAATGGTAACCCTGATAAAAGTTACTTCGCCCCAGACTGTTTCCATTTCGGGATCAAAGCTCACGCCATTGCTGCTAAGGAACTTTGGAATAACATGGTGAGCCGGTTGTAAATTTACACAGAGACCAATCAATGTTATTGGTTTATGTAGAAATAAATGTCGTTGCGACGTTCCAACACACTAGGTTTTGGAAATTGGGGAGTACGGCCTTCAGCTTCCAAAATCAGCATGCAATATAAATATGTTAATAAATACCTCTGAAATCAAGATCACCCATACACAAAATTAAACTCCTTCCGCAATCGATCGAGATTTTCTCCCAAAAGCCGTCTGTTATAATAAACTCTCACTTGTGAAGAGATTCATCACTTGGCGTAACATGTATGACCTTCCATCCTGCCCCAATTGTTCCCTTTTCCCCCGGAAATGGTCTGCCTTCCTCGACGTAAATGGTCTGCCTTCCTCGACGGAAATGGACTGCCTACCTCGATTATTTCCAAAGTTATTTAATTGGTGTCGGTTTCTCAGCTTTTTAGGATGGTGACCTAGCCATCGTGAGAGAGAACATCACTTCATTACTGATAGGTGCTGATATCGATTTGTCTATTTTTCTCAATAATTCTAGTTGGAGCCCGTGGGGAGCAAAAGACGCAACTGGGAGTTTAACGAACCATTGTTATGCCCCACTGAGGTAATGTATATTAATATATTTCCATATATGATCTACAAACCGTCAAATTTAATTAAATATTTCATAAGCTCTTTAATTAATTTGGGAAAATTCTGGGCCTTAGAATTATGCGAAATATATCATTAACATTTTGAGAATTTGTTTCAGTCACTCAGTTTGAGGTTTATTTAATTATTTATTTTTAAGAAATGCGGAATAGACGTGCGATATGTACTTGGTACCTTACATAACATAAAAAAGTGTTTTTGACAAAACCCGCCCATTAAAGAACGAATTAGCTCTAAACCAAAACAACGGAAGTATATGCCACGGGACCTGCATGCCTAAGACAGGACACTATACAAATAACATGTCAAACTAAGCCTTATAAACCAATTAAAGGTTAGTGTCACAACCGTGGCTGTGAACCCACTCTGCACGAGGTAGAAAACAAAGCTCGTCTAATTATAACTTACAATCTTATCTATTTAATTGGTCTAATCTGCAATAAGGTGCAATAAAGCCTCTGGTTAAAACCAATAACAACAAACTAATCTGTTGTTAACGGTTTTGTGTCAATAACAAAAAACACGTTAACCGTTTGATCTCCAAAAGGTGAAAGAACTATAACGAAACTGTCATAGTCCTATATTTTGAGGAGCGTTATTTGTGTGTGATATTGAGTCTTGAGATAAAGAGCCATGGCGCCATCGTCAGCCAGTAGAACACCAACCGTACGCACCACAATCAGGCTAATGTTCTCCTGCCCCCCCCAAAAGTTCACCGTTTGGGGAAAAGTGCCGAAACTAACTTGATGTGAATTTTATGGTATGTTAGCATCATTGGATATTATATATAGAGTATAACATAGAGTACAGGTGGTGCGAAAATTGGGATGATTTAAATGCGATTTAAACGCTCTTAGTTGTCATGATTTCTCATTCTACACGACTGCGCATGGCGGTCACATGAAATAACGAAATTGGTGTCAATGGGGCAATTAATTTGTGGTGCGTACCCTTAACTTCTCTCATTGACATTGAGCATAGACGACGGCATGGTGATCTACGTATGCATATGTTTAATGATTTTGTTAAATTGGCTTTTGATACCTTATGTAATAGTTATTTACGAGTACTAGATGACGCTGTTGACGAGTATAGAGGTCACTGTTTACGAGTATCGGATGTCGCTGTTTACGCTTCAGACGGGGCGGTACGGTGTAGAGTAGATATTAGGAACAATTAATGTGGTTTGGGTTCTTGGCTCTCGTGGTTACCCTTTTTATGATATGTGGAATGCTAGCACACTTCCATTATTCGGAAACCAAATCAAACAAGCGATCGATGAAGTGGGGATTCAACCAGAAAATGTTGAGGAAATCTGTAACATAGGCTACTCCTCTCTACCTAGGCACAACTTCCTCGTATTTGGAATAAAACAACACTCCTCTGGTTTGATTATTATCTCAGACAATGTTGCTCTGTGAATAGTTAATCTTTCACATACGTGTCTTATGGTGAATTTCGTTCCTTTGTGTATGTTTGTATGCCTAAACGTATATGCCCTTCTCTGTCTTCAAGGTAACTAACAAATCATGATTTCACTATAACTATGCTAATAAGTTGGTTACTTGATATGAAAGAGTTTAATGCAGTTAGTTAGGGAAGGGCCTGTTCATCGTTGTTTGCCTCTGAGACCTTGTACCAGCTACTGGGACCTGAGTACCTTGGCATGATTCAATTTTGTTTCAATTTACTTTGAGGTTTTATGTTATTTCTTCGCAGGAACATCCGTACATATTCACCAACAAGAACAGCGTCACGGCGAAAAAGAACGACTTTGCTGCTCTACACTGGAAAATTATTTGATTCCTTTGATCCCACCAGTTACTTACACTATATAACTAACCAACACTTACAAATGCTCTTCGAAATGTCATTTTTATCTACCATAATTTGAGATAAAATATTTTCGAACTAGCAGGTGCTATGATGATTCAAGTCATCCAGTCTCTCGAATATTACGATGTATTGTAGCTCACAATTATGGAGCTAAATTTGTTCCTTCTAAGAAATGCGGTATATTACATACAAAATGGCAGAGCTGCCGACAGTAGCACCAGTTACGGGTACCATGGGCGTATACAAGCATATTTAGATGAATGATGTTAGACAAGATGAACATTCGGGTGAGACACAATCACCGGGAGACTTGGACAAGGTTAGGTCTTGCAAACAGGTTTAAAAACGTTAATTTTCCAGTGCATTTTGTTTAACAAGCTATTTTCTTCTATTGACAGTAATCATGTGGAGTTTAACATGCGTTAAAGGAAACTATTTTGCTTTTCTTACGGAAGGAGATGGTCCTGCAGTTTGGTTTTTGGTATTAAGCGGCGAGTTACAGTACAAAATAAACCGATTCAATTAAATCCAGGCGGCGTATATGCTTCCCCATAGATCCACACAGAAGGTCTGCTACATTCGCTCAAATGATAATTTATTAAGTTACCATTGCAAAAATTCAAATAAAAAGTATTTTACCTCAGGCAAGGATCTTTAAATAAATCAAGGATTTCATATGGCACTAATGTTTTGTAAATACAAGGGATTAAATTATACCAAGCAATGAAATAAAATGAGTATACACGGGGAACCATTGTATTGATTTATCTTTACCGTATTTGTATAACAATGCTTAGCAAATATATGTTATTTGTTCCTAAGCATTCAAACATCAACGGAAGTCCAAACCACAATTGTAGACGATTGTAGACTACATGAGTTTCCAACGCCAGCCCTGTTTAGCTGAATACAAAGTCAGCTCAACTTGCAAAACAGACAATTGTATTGTTATCATAGTGATTTATTACATGAATAGTTTGATTAATAATGATTTTCGTTGAAACTCGATTGTAATTCGACATTACTCGAATCAGAACGCTTTGCTCTCGCATCATCAACTTTGATAGCCGTACTTGTTTAGTCGAATATTTCGCGTTAAACAATTCCAGTCGAAGTTTTACATGACAAACTTGAAATTGCCTCTAAGAGCAATCACTGTGAAAAGAAGCAATGATCCCAAGGAATGTAATCATTACAAAACGATGCCTTTGTTTTAATTGACATAATCTGGGTCATCTGGTCCTGAGTCAAGATGTAAGTTTTTACACTACTTTGTCATGAAAGGTGTTTTCCTAAGATGTTGAATACCATGTTGTTACCGTTGAATGTGGACTAACAGTGATGGTAATAGAAAAAAAACCTTTCTTGAGGATCTAATTTAAATGTTGAACCTTTCGACACGTATTCACAAATTTCAGAGGACACAGCAGGGGAAACGGTCTGGGTTATTTTGAACACTGGCGGTTGTCGTTCAATTCACTACCGTAATCGAAGAGCGGATGCTGGTTCACAATACAAGGAATTAGCCTACTGTAATTTCTTCCAATGAATTATTGCTTTAGATGAAAACATTTGTAATTTTTAAAGGATTTATTTCATTGGCGATCCATTTTAATTATTGCCAAGAATCTTTCAATACCGTTATTTGGTATTCAGTGAAGCCCGGGTACTCTCAATAAGCTATTTGCAGTTTCAGTCCTCCTAAAGATACATGAGTTGCACATTGGGTGGGATTACACACCCGCCCCGTGATCTCTTAGGGCATTGATGTCGATCAGCTTGGCGCGATGGTACCGCGGCATATGCTGCCGTCGTTGGGTTTTGGACTTTTCAGTTTCCATTGTGTCATGTTTTCCTGTTTTTAAATTCGTTTGACGATAAATTAACTCGTTTGTTTTGTGTTTCGTCTAAGGCACTACATGACTACATATTCGTTTGACGATAAATTAATTGTGTGTCTACATGGCAGCTATACAAGTTCTTCGAAAAGACAAGGCTTGTTAAAAGACGGTGCTCGCCCACGATCAACACGGACATTATGAGCCTTCTTATTATTAAGAAGCTTCCTAACCCTTACTACACTAAAACAAACTGTTTCTTTAAATGTTATCATATATTCGCTCTACAATCGCTTTGAAGCAAATTATCATCTGCCCAGTTTTGTTCATCATTGAACCGTTTTCCGCATAGTGTGTTACCGCCGCCCTTCTAATGGTTAGAATATGTGGTTATTTTCTCTACGTCTAACTTTCAAAATGTAATTGAAACATATAAACTTTTCTCCAACACAAAAAGTAGCATAAATTGAACCATAATTAACAAGCCTTGGATGTTTAAAGTTATTCCTCAAAGTTAGAGAATAAGCAACCATACATATAATATTCCAAAAATCGCCAACTGCCTCTGTAAACATTTCCACTAAGAATGCAAACAACATTTAAAGTTGCCACCATTTCACTATTAACATTGTACGATTCTGCCTCATGAATGTGTTTTACACATTAATTGATGACGTGTCGGAGTCACTGTGTATTACTAACAGTAGACAATTGCGTAACCATGCTAATTATTGCAAAATGCCGGTGTATCGATAATATAGTGTAGACGTTCTAACAGGGCTTCAAAGACCTCTATAAGATCAAGACGAGCTCTAACGCAATACTAGACTCGAAGAAGGAACAGAAGATGTCCTCAAACAAAGACATGCGCTACGCATTACGTGACACTACACTATAGACCGATGCTATCTTGGCCTTAACAGTCCGATCGAATATGATTGGGGCTGGTGAACTGATCAGTTGACACGTGATGACATGGCATGTTCTGCCGTTGCTTGGTTGAAAGCCATCATGCTATTGTCTTGCATTCTGACCGAGGACTTAAACAAAGGAAGTTCCTTCTTGGGTTTGATTTCTTTAAAAAAAAAACCTGGAAACCAGCAGATGACGAGCATTGCCATCATGCTATTGAAATCGAACAATTTAACTTCGATTCACACAAATACGGCAGAAAACTTGTCGAGTAGTACGTGAGGACCATTTCAAAGAGGATAATGTTGGTCGACCGACATTGTGACCTCGGCCTAGGATCGCCGATGAAATCATCAACGATTTTCATTCACAAATATCTCGAGAAAGAAATCAGTCAGGAAATGGCTGCTGAAAATGACAGATCTGAAGTGGGTTAAATCATAGCTTATTTGATTGAGATTTTCTCCCACTACGAGGAAGCAACGTCTTGAACGCTATTAGGAGTGGAACTACTTCCGACGTAAGTTACTAGTAGTGGAACCACAATATATATATATATATATATATATATATTCGTGTATACTACCGTCATGCACCAAGGTTTTATAAATATTCGCACGCAAGTGCCGGGTATGTTACAACCACAGTCACAATACTGACGTAGATACTGTTCTTGATAGAAATCAATGACGATCATTCTCCCTATGTGGGTATCGGTTAAATTTAAAATCTGGGGAGCTACTGAGACATTATAATGAATATTTGAATATCATTACTAGGATAATCTTTAAATATTCTTTTTAAACTTCCTAATGTTCGTGTATTTTACATTTATTGTATTGCGCCTCTCAAGCATAGCATTAGTTCAGTTGTTTAAAGAATCATTATTTACACGGTTTGTTTTGACGCCTTGTCTCCAATAAATTAAGCATGTAATTATCCGCTCTTGTAATATTGGTACAATAAATAATGGCTGAGAAGGTCAAAGTCTATAGATAAACTTTGATAAATAAAACAACAACTTGTCACACTGGTCTGGAAAGGGGACACGGATTCCTTAAAGTATATAGAGGTAACTGAAAGTCCTCAAAATGAAGGTTTTGGTAACATTACTTCTGTCAATATTTGTCCTCACGTGGGCTAATAATGATTTCCCGTCAAACTATCAGAATCGAGGTAAGCTACGACTTTCTGTACCATATTTTCTTTGTTTTCATCGTGATGCTATAAGTCAGAAACAATACGCTAGAATCATATCTTCTCTCAAATCTTGTTAATGAACATATTTATCCGTACCATACGTAGAAGTAGCTTGTCAAAAGAAGGAGTTTATACTAATCTATACTATATCTATTTTTTTAAATTTATATAAATATTGTAAAGATGATTGAAAGAAAAGCCACACACGAAAGAACACGGGCACTAAAACCAAACCGTGGTAGCCTTGTTACCGTGGCGCCAAACTGATCCAACGTGACTTATCAAGCACCAGTCCTATTTCGATTAGACTGCAAATAATTGGAGATCATTGGGCGGAGTTTACGGTATACATAGTGATGTTCATGACTCTGATGTAGGACGGCCTCACTGTTAACCAGTGCAGGCCCTTAAACCACATGTATTGTAGACATAATATGCATATATAATATATATATATATATATATATAAATTATATATAATTTTATCTCTTTGCAAACTTATGTATAGGGATTTTCCATTATATTAAGGATAACATCGTAACTTCCTGTGTAGTTAATATCTGGTGAGCATGCACTGGATTCTCAAAACTGATTTCTAAAAAGACAATTTCGAGTTCAATTAATATTATAACTCAATTCTAATCGATCTTGTTTCTTGGAAACTGAGATTTGAGATGCATTTTATCATTCAGTTCACCATCTATAGGGTGAGTGACTAATTTGGAACTCAAGTCACATGACTGTGAGAATCCACCCTCAACTCCTAACAGTTATTCTTTGATTATCAGGTCAAGAACTGTAGAGGTTGTGCCGAGTCAGTGACATATTTGATTACGGTTATACATCCCAATAAATGGTTCCCGAGGTTATTAATTGTTAAATGTTATTTAGGTCTTTGTAGCAAGTCAGGATGTGTTATGAGTTATTCTCAACTATGATATCTTACCTCGGAAAACAGTTTTGCTTTGACTTTCTCTCCCCCGGGCTATACAGAGGCCAGGCAGTGCAGTGTCTACGGTGACCCTAACTTTGTCGCATTTAATCGTCAAAACTTTGAATTCCGTGCCGACGGTTGCGATTACTACCTTGTACGGAATGCAGCAACCCCTGCACAAGGTGCAAACGTGGTAATAACCACAGAGGTTTCTGTTTTGGCTCAACTCACAAGAGTGAATAGTGTCACCATAACCGAGCCGGTAAGTGATACAGATGTCATTACTGTTAGTGTCTCAACTCACAAAGTATAGTGTGACCATATTGAAGCCTGTATGTGATAACAGCAAGCAGATAAGATATGTAGTGTCACGACTCACAAACGAATAGTGTGACCTTTTTGAAGCCTGTATATGATAATAGCAAACAGATAGATATGTTATGTAGTATCTCAACTCACTCAAGTATAAATTATTAATGTGAGTGACCATATTGAAGCTCTGTTATATGCAGTGTCACAATGCACAAAAGTGTAGCGTGACTATAGTCAAGCCTGTATATGAAAATAACATATGTAGTGTTGTAACTCACAATAGTGAGATCATATATCAGCTGGTAAGTCATATGGTATGCATTTAAGATATATGTGTAGTGTCTCGACTCAGAAGAGTGAATATAGTAGTATGCGTATATTGAAGCCAGCTGAATGATATAGCTGCAAAGCAAATATGAATAAATGTAGTATCTCAACTCATTATACTGAATAGGAAACCATATTGGAGCTGAAATGTGTCAAGAAAATGTTATATATATATATATAACAGCAGATTTTTTTAGTTTGGCAGTGAATCTTCATTGCCAAACTGCTCTTTTTGTACAGTACTCAATTAGAACCCAGTGGTCCATATGTCAAAAATTTGTGTGTAAAAGGCACCAATGGATGTCGTTTAGTACGAGACGAACAACATCTACTGTACGTAGTTCTATACTATGCAAGGCTGCTATCATAAAGAGGGTTCTCGTCATAGTACGATATCGCCAACCCTCTTGTTGGAGTGTAACGATGGTTCTCGTCTTAAGACGAGGTGACCAACCAGTCTAGCTGTTCTACTGCATGCTAGTTATACGATACACAAGGAGTACTGATTGTTCTCGTCTTAAGATGAGAACCAGTCTACTACATGTTAGTTATTCAATACACAAGGTTGCTGGTGCACTGATGGTTCTCGTCTTATGACGAGATGACCAGAGATGCTGTTTCTACTACATGTTAGTTATACAATACACAAGGTTGCTGGTGTACTGATTTTGTTACATATGGACCACTGGGTTCTAATTGAGTACTATACAAAATGAGCAATTTGGCAATGAAGATTCATTGCCAAACTAAATAATCCACTGTTATATGTAGTTTCTCAACTCACTATTAGTCGATAGTGTGATCATATTGGAGCTGGCAAGTTATATGATGAGCAGATATGCTATATTATCAACTCATAGCCTGGAGTTAATAGGTCGAAGCAGCATTTGACGCATGTTTGAACGATCATATAGCTTCGCAGGTTAATTACAGAAATATCTCTGCTATTCATTTTTTCTTTGCACTTTTCATGTTCATTTCCTGTCTATGATGAAACATATTTTAGCATGGAAGCAAACAATTGCCAGTTACTTGCAAATAATAATGGTAAACTGGTGGACTAATCAGTTCAGGGTCGATATTATTCATGCACAAGCTAGTAATTGCTTCAGGCATAGAAACCTACTTAGTGACCAGTCACAACGTCTACGTTTGATAATTCTTTTTGACATCGACCCCATTTTCCCCACGTTCTTCCTCTACTATTTTCGTCTACATTTTCCAGGGCGTGACAGTTGAGTTTATATTATCAGATGCTGGAACGACTGTCCTAGTCAACTCTCTTACTGTCATCCCCCCTGCCATGGCCGGTACTGGCTCCGTCTACACTGCTGGGGCTAATGGCTACATTGTAAGTTTATAAGGTGATATTTAACAATGAATTGTCCAGAACTCTGCGGGGCATCCAGCTTTTTCGTTTCAACCAACACTGTATATCTCTTACCTAAATTTACTTTCCTGCGGAATGTTCAGAGAATTTTAACGTCAGGAAAAATTATGTATGGGTATGAAATGTGATAGAATTTGAAAATGGGATCTCTCTCTAACCAAAAATGTATATTACTAGCTCGATCTGAAAGCTCATTTCATGACCAACATATCAGAACATACCTCAATTCTGTTGACGTGTTTGACCATTCACAACTTAGTGTATCCAGGCACGATAAATCCTCTGGAGATGACGCGCCCCACGGAGATCATTCAACGATGGACGAAGATGTGGCTGTAGAATAATTATAGAGTTCATATAGCATCCATCGGCAATGAAACCACGTAATCTGTCAGATTTCTGTCTGTGAATCCTCATTGGCTTCACAATCTACTATCCAGAGATGTGGATGGAACATCATTTCTACTTTTACAGGTGAAGGTTTTTGTCCAGGCCTACATATCCCATGAAAATACTACTTCTTTAAATCAAGAGCAACGTACTGGCCTATCCTGTACAAATTATAGTGGTCACTACAGCCAACTGCCAAATTAGATTTTTCAGGAACAAACGTTGTGAATGGTGTTTATTGTCACTTTATTCATCTATATACATACAAACTCATTCTCTGCAAATTCACCCTCATTTGTTGACTTTGGAAGCCCTGCATGCAGTACGTATTCTGTTGCTAGCCAGTGTCATTTGCACTTTCCGTGGCACATATCTATCTATAATCGTGTAGACCGAGTGGATGCGTGTGTGGACGAACTGCCTGAGACCGGCGTGGTAAAGAGGAATCGGAGCACAGAGGGCGCAACCGGAATTGGCGAACGATTCCTATATCTGCGCAATCCTGATATTCCACTATGACATTAATAATTAATAAGTGTGCCATAAGTGCAGGGCGTTACACAGTAGTGTATTGCCAGGTTAATGTCATAGTATTAACAATTATAGTAACATTATTATACCAAAGGGATTGTTTATCATGATGCTAGAAATACCATACTCAAGTTTAGCTTTCCTTTTTTTTCTTCGTTTTATTGAAATTTACCCGAGAAATGGCCCCCGCGGCCTCCCCCCCCCCCCTCTCCTTTACAAAATATAGATTTCTAGTGGCATGCTGCATGTATGGCAGGATCTGTATACATTTACCGTGGAACGTTTTTCTCTCCCAGACGTTCGTCTCTTCTCTCCTGGGTTACGAAGTCCGGATCGGTCCGCAGCGGGCAGTGGACATCAAATATCCAACATTTGGAAATCTCCTTTCAGGTCTTTGTGGAGATGGAGGTAGTACTCCATCTTTCTTGGGTTTGTCACAGACAGTGGTATGTGTTTCAAATTATTTCCAGCCCATTAGCATTAAATTAAGCTGAATGTACTGACTTTCTTCTCTGGGAGAACAAATATTACAATATCTGAGGTCATTTCTCTATATATGCATGGATTGATATTGCACACTTGGCATAACTCAGTTATACTATCCGCATTGTTCCTATTGGTATGTATGTAGTATGTACCCGTTAGTTGCTGTTATAGAATCGGGTTATATATTTATTTAGGTAGGAAAAGTGCTATTTGTTTAAAATCTGTAACGTTTGAGATAAAATTACCAAAGAGAGAGTTGGATCCCGTCAGTATATGGAACGTTCATACCCTTGGGGTAAAGTAAAATATTAATCTATAGTTACACTATTTGCAAGTCTTAGGTTCCTTATATGGGTAACAGATTGTTTAAGATATAAGGCCAATTTTGTCTGCAAAATGTCTCTTTTGTTCAACAATTATAAGATTTGATTTATAACTAATCAATCTCCCAGGTCTTACAGCTACATCTGGATTTATTAAAGTCGTTCTGAACGATTTGATGAAATGCTTGGGTGTTATTGAAAACGTACAGCTACCTAGAGTAACGCGTGGTTGGTTCTTTCTGGTCTGTTGTACAATTATGCGGTTAATTTGAAGGTTTGGTCAAGATGAGTTGAAAGGGAAAGTTGGGGTCATTCTTTATAGGGGTTTTTGCCTTAATTAAATGGTTCTTATAGATATTGAGGCTACGGGGTCATTTTAAATATATCTACCAAGTTTATATCCAAATGTTAAGTGGTTGACCTGAATTCTATAGGCTCTATAGGTTTTATTTGCATACGGAACCTGCAGGGGGTTACTAGTGTGTCAGATGGTTGCTCTTGGGAATTAAGTTGTCAACCAAAGTTATTGGAAATAGTTCTGAGGATTGTCAGTATATTTTGTAGTATAAAATTCTTCTGTTGCAGCAGGTTGGTTGTGCAGATATCAAAATCTTCAGTTGTTTTTGTGAGGAACTGTTTGTCCTGGATATATGATGCCTTCACCTGCATATATCAGCTGGGAATGACAGATTCCTGGATATATAATGCCTTCACCTGCATATCTGCTGGGAATGACAGATTTATGGATATATAATGCCTTCACATCAGCTGGGAATGACAGATTCCTGGATATATAATGCCTTCACCTTCATATCAGCTGGGAATGACAGATTCCTGGATATATAATGCCTTCACCTGCATATCTGCTGGGAATGACAGATTCCTGGATATATAATGCCTTCACATCAGCTGGGAATGACAGATTTCTGGATATATAATGCCTTCACCTGCATACAATCAGCTGGGAATGACAGATTCCTGGATATATAATGCCTTCACCTGCATATCTGCTGGGAATGACAGATTCCTGGATATATAATGCCTTCACTTCAGCTGGGAATGACAGATTCCTGGATATATAATGCCTTCACCTTCATATCAGCTGGGAATGACAGATTCCTGGATATATAAATGCCTTTACCAATGCATATCTGCTGGGTAGAATTGTTTGCCACTAGTTTTGAGAATATTTTTACAGTTTCAGAAAGTCCCATTTATGACAGGGTTTAAGAACCAAATTAATAATCAAATAACTGAAAATATTAACTTATTTACACCTGATAGTTCAGGTAGGCTGGATAACAGAATTACCCTCATTAGTAATATTAATATTAACGAATGGAATAAGGCATTAGCTAAATCACCTAAGTCAGCCCTGGGTAGCATTATCCTGTAACTGGATATATAATGTCTTCACAAAATGCTAGTACTTGTTATGCGCACCGAGTGATATATATATAATTACATTGCAAACTCTCTTGTTGGTGAGCTAGTAGAATGTTGTGGTTTCAAAGTAGGGAAGAATGTTGATTGATATGAATGATTCAGTTCTCTTTAAAGACCAGTTTCATGTTATATTGGCGACTTAATGATAAACGGTAGATGCATGGTAGCCATGGATTCCCCCCCCCAAATTTTCACTAATTTTCTCTCTCTTGAAGGTAAATAATTTTGGTGAGCTGCAAAGGGTACCAGGCTGTACCTCTGTTGCGTCTGACAATCCTGCCAATACATGCACACCAGTCGACGAAATGCTCTGCAGCTTTTTGGATGTGACCAACATTAATAGTGAGTACTCAGACGAAGAAATTCAATACAATCGAACGAAACGCCACTTACTTGGTCCGGTAATTCTTGTCGTAGCTCATGGTTTAAACACAATTTTAAATCCATTTCAGTCCTCTCTCTGACTGTGTCTGAGATTCCCTAAAGACTCTGTAGGCATGTTTCCTCTAGAGCTTACATAGGTTTAGGCCCTGTAGATTTATTCCTTGTATGTTCAACAATAATGTATCGATGTACCTTCAAGCCACATATTTTGAATGCATTGATCTGTATTATCGTTATCAGTTTAGTTTAATGTAGTAAAGGTATGTAGTATATGAAGCCTCATAAAGAAACCCTGTTTGAACAATCCTCGAATCACTGAGCACAATGAAAGTATTTCTCTGCATGAGTTCCCTCCCCGCCCGTAGGGAGGCCTATAGTTCCATTGATGGTAGAGTCGATATAGTTTAAGAAGGAAAGTAGTGACCTTCTACCTTCCAACATGCTTGTTCCACTGGGCAAGTCTGTAGCTGGGCAGTCTGTTCCTTTTAAACTAAAAGTCTCATCGACATTCAGACAAGGGTCTACTGCAGCGATTGCATACAGTTTGTAGCATCGTCAAATATCCGTCGTCATTAATCTTCCCTTCTTTTATTACCAGGTGCCTTCGCCAGTTGCTTCTCTACCGTCGACCCGACGCCTTTCCGTCAAGCCTGCAGGACGGATCTGTGCACGTCTAACGATCCTTCCAAGACCTGCGCGGTGATCGCCACCTACGCCCAGTGGTGTCGAGATTACAGCATCACCATTGGCATGTGGAGAGAGAACACATTCTGTGGTAAGATTATTTGTCGTTGCTGAATCAGCTGCTTCAAAGCCGGTGGTGACATCGAGGTCCAAAGCAAATTACAGGAGCTGTCTTAATTGAGAGATTACAAATCTTGACTTCGATGCTTATAATGCTTTTATATTAACGGCTTGAATTTAGCAAACAGAACAGATCAAATGTGAATCAGATGTAAGTTGACACCATCCACCCTCACAGTGTTACATGATATGTTTGCATGTTTGTTATCTGTGCTGAGTGAGCACATTTCACATGTAGCGATACAGTTAAATAGATGGCGCTATATTGCCGAACAAGTTTGAAACACACACAATTACTACATCGTAGGCAACTATATCGAATGTATAGCCACTGTGCAGGCTGCATCATCAAACACGGATTGTGCGTTTGCCCTGACTCACATCAGTCAGGGTAGCAATGCAAGTGGATTTGAAACACCAAGAAAAGACACTCTACAACCGTTGAAATGGTCACATGCATGGCTGTAACTTATATGTTTATAATATAAGTACAATTTCCATTTTATGCTACACTTATGGCACGTTTTGTAGTTTATACATTCCAAAGATTGTGCTTCCTCAATTAGTTTTTATTTGTGATTAAGCAAACGAATCAAACTCAAGGTTTAATTACTGCTGTTGCATCACAGAAATGTACTCATTTAAAATGTAGATAGAGCTTTGATGTCTGCACATGTCCTTGCATTGAGGTTTTGGGCCTGATGGCTCTCATGGTCTCTTTTAGAGTCGACATCCAAGTACCAGCCGTTATAGTCATTGATTATTCGACTACGGTAGTGGACGTGCGCTGTATTAAATGTAATATCATAATTACAACTCTCCGTATGAGGTAGTTAAAGATTATGGCGCCACTGTCCTTTTCCATGTTTGGGTCCACCTACTCTGACAACGTTTTCGTTTCATTTTTTTCGGGCCGGTCCAGCCGTCAACTGTCCAGCCAACTCGTTCTACGATCTCAACGCCCCCGCTAATCCTTCCACGTGTTCGGCACCTAATCCGCTACCCAGCACAGACCCCCTCCCCGACGTCGAAGCCTGTAGCTGCATCAGCGGTTTCATCCTGGAGGGCACGGAGTGTATACCGCAGGCTGACTGTGGCTGTTACTTCGATGGATCCTACGTCCGGGTGAGTCTCTCTTCGTAGACCGTTGCCGGGGGGGGGGGGAGGGTGGGCGATCGTTTCGTGCTGTAATTTTTTTGGCAAAACTAAGTCCCCAAAAATTTCCTTGGGACTTATATTGACAGCTTAAATCTGAACCTATGCCAATTTGCTCTAGGATTTCTTGCGGAATTTTACTTGAGAGACCGGCGAAAAATGTTTAATGAGAGGTTCAATAGGACACGCATGTTCTAGTGTAATCTTGGTCCCCTAAGATAATTGCTCAAGATCAACATATGTCTAACAGAAGATCGTACCAACATGGCGGTGTGCTGACATTTTGCAAGGATGATATAGACATAGACTTTTTTTGCAGAAATGCACACATATGACAGGAATTATCCTCTCGGGAATTATCCTCCCCGGGAATTATCCTCTCGGGAATTATCCTCCCCGGGAATTATCCTCCCGGGAATTATCCTCCCGGGAATTATCCTCCCGGGAATTATCCTCTCGGGAATTATCCTCTCGGGAATTATCCTCTCAGATATAGCGTATCAGTTCAGGTCTGGATATTTGTCATTTTTAAGGCCATTGCGAGTAAGGTATCAAGGTCATAACTTTGTTCATCACATCTAGGGCACCAAATCCAAATATGGATAAAGCTGCATATGTGACGGTACGTGGAAGCAATTCAAAACTCAAACATGATGACATCCAGAAAGCAATTATAACAAATCTCTAAAGCCAGGCATTTTTAACAGATACGACATATCAGTAGTGACCTACACGGTTTATAAATTGCGGCAAATCTACACGTGCTGCGCTAATGTAATACGATATTACTGCTCTACAGTACAACTATTCAGCCTACCACTAGATGTCATTATACGTTACGCTGAAAGAGGTCTGAAACATATGGGCCTGCATTGCATGGAGCCATTAATCGTGACCTCAAAAAAACCTTTATGAGCCTGCGTCAATTTATAAAAGCTTCGTTGATAGTCGTAAGTGAATGTTTCGAAGCGGTAACAATTCACAGTAACTTTAACAGGTGTCGTTCCATTAGCACGGATCGTCTCGGCCATTAGCTCGGATCGTCCCGGCCATTAACACGGATCGACCCGGCCATTAGCACAGATCGACCCGGATGCATTTTTGGGTCCCGATACAGACATACAGGCAAAAAAACAGACCGCTCCATGTACCGATTGCTACGGCATATCTGTATACTGTAACTCTATAAAATGATGCTTGATTAAGTAACTTTTCAATTATCTTAAGCGAGATCAGTTGCTCTTGTAGATCAAGTCCCTCTGTCAGACATATGTAGCTCGTAATTGGACGCATTCGGAGCCATGTTGCTGGTGGTAAGAGCCCGCTACCGCATTTCACGGTAACCATCGTCACAAATGTTTTGTTTCTGCACACATCGAATCTGCATGCGCTCCTATAGTTATCTGCATCTGTTTACTGTTTTATTATCAGACCTGTTTTATTATGTTATGTTTTTTGTTTAATTTTTCTTGCCTACAGAGGGGTGAGCAGTACTTCTCCAGCACTTGCTCAGTGACCTGTCTGTGCCCTACCGTCGGGACATTTGATCCTGCGATAGATTGCAACACAAACGTCCAGTGCGACGTCAACGCAATCTGCACCATCCAGAACAATGCCAGAGCATGTGTTTGCAACTCTGGCTTCGATGGGGATGGGACTGTCTGCTTCCAGCCAGGTTTGTAACTATTGAAAGGTTCTTTTGAGCAAATTACCCTTTGAAGAAAGAGATGCATGCATGGCCTATAATCAGCCCTCTTGTAGCTGCGTGACTGGGATATGGTTAATGTATTCTTTTCAAAACCTTGCTGAGCGCAGTACGCTGATTAATTATTCCTTTATTCAGACTTGCATATGTACATCACAGTGGGCTGCTGTAAACATTTTCACTGTGTCCTGTGTTATAAACTGTCATACAGTACATATATCTGTTAATAGTGTGACATTGCAGCCTTATATCATAACTAGCCAGATAATTGATGAGTTGCAGTGCTAATTAGATCCTAGCTGTTAATTAGGCATATATAACTCTCATTGTGCACGATTTCCGTACTCGTAGGTTCAGTACTGTGCTAGCGCTAATTGTAAGATCTAATGAAATGCTATTAAATGCTAACCTTGAATGTTACTGTGTGCACATGCATGTGATATTTATACACATCTGGACATGCACCATTTATTAAATGCCATGATTGCTTTACACTGGAACCACACAAATTCAGTTATTTTCAGTTATTAAATAAATAGAGAGATAAGAAATGCCATAGTGCATGATCTCAGAAAGTATTTTGTGGTTTTGGTTGATCGTTTTCAATTCTACGTTTGATTCACACCACGTTTCCTATCTTGTTGGTTATTTCGTGATTCCATTAATTCTGTCAAAGCAAACATAGGTAGGGTTTTTGCTTGTTTCCAATCAGGATGCGGCGGCTTCCCCTGCATGAATGGCGGTATCTGTGAAACCCGGCTGAGGATCAATCAGCCCAACAATCCAGATTTTTTCTGTACATGTCCAAGCGGCTTCATCGGTCAGGACTGCTCCATAATATCCGGTAAAGTATAGTTGCAGCTGAACAGTATTGCTTTATACATGTGTGTTTAATATGCTCTGATATGATGTCACATGCACCTACTACACACCCTCAATTCACTCAACCTGTGACAATGTGGCTGTTAATAATTTCACTATGATGAATTTGACCGACATCGTGTTTCGGCATTTCGTGTTTTCCCATATTTCGTGATTCTATTTTTCTGCCAGAGCAAACAATGGTAGGCTAACTTTTGCTTGAATTGAGCCATCTGACGTTTCACGATAAAGTCGAAAGACGCTGGTGGTGTGTTATGTATTTGATAGAAGTACTACAGACTGATGGTTATGAGGCCGGTACTCGGAAACTCTCGTCTAAATGTGGGTGTCTTGGGGAGGGGGGGGTTTTATTTGCAAAGTCGCAAATCGTCTCAGCAGCATTACAAACGTGCAGGCATATAGAGGGCATGCAAACCTCTCACGAAACGAACACTTCCCAATTGGTTCACTCCGCGATTGATCATCAACTCATCAGAAGCTTCATTGTAATAGGGTGGCGAGTCATTCGCAAAAGAATCTATCATAACAGAGCGGATCCCCCGGATACAGCTGTATAGTGCTCGATCGTGCCCGCGATCTGTCACTATTTTCGGTCCGTGCTTTTTAATCGGTTATATGCGAGACCTAATTTTGGAAGCTGATGTTTATATTAACCTTTTTTCCCCCTACACTTGCTGCATGTAACGACCGTGATTGTTTTAATGTTAGCCCCAAAAACACAGGCTTGCCTAATAATAATAATAACAATAAT
>JAODAG010007330.1:0-18402 GCA_027574785.1 Orphnurgus asper | reverse complement strand
CATTCATGCATTCGATCATTGTACTGTTACGTACTGTACATGTACTGTAGTTGTAGAAAACTGTACTTTTACCTTGAACCATTAGGAATCTGTGGCAGCTGTAGATCACAATATAGAACTACAGTACAGTGGCAATAATTTAAATGTCATACCTAACTTTGCTAGGTTTTCTGAGGACACCATGAAAGTAGACCACAAGGTTTCATTATTTTACATTGTTCTAAAGCATGATAATTAAAATCTATTTTTCGGCAATAAACAAAACCTGTATGATATATTTGCAACATTGACATCAGGCTTGTTTGATTTAAATCACTTATTTAAATCGCGATTTAAATAAAAATATTTTTTTAAATCACTGCATGATTTAAATCACTTTTTTCGATTTGTTTTATTCTTGGCAGGAATCGTTGAATCGTTAAAGTCAATTTAATTATTGGAATCAACTGATTCTACCAAATTACACAATGTAAAATGATTTTAACAAATGTACCCCTCCTCTACAGCATTAACTCAGCAAAATTTTACAAAAATTCGGCTACCCTAATCATACACTTGATTATGGATAAAAATCAAATTCAATGTTTTTTAGCTGAAATTCAATGAACTAATGAAGGAAATTTGATGCTAATTTTCACTTTATTTATTTCATGAACCCTTCATAGTAATGGTATAATAATCTTAGTGCATAATAATATCTAGCCTAATGATTACACTAGAAATGCAAAGCATATCATGTAATCTTCATTGGAGTAATGAAAGAAAAAACTGAGTCTTCTGTTTTTGTCAAAGTTTCAGTTTTATTCAAAAATTTACATAGTTGTTATCATAAACCAATGAACATGTCAGTGAACATCTTAAGGGTGGCACATGGGTTATTCCCCCTCTCATAATTTGATCAATTCGATCAATATCATTTTTGTGTACATCCGATTGTACCACTGAGGTGGTCTTGATTTTCAGAATATATGCGAACACGTCTCAAACTTGTTTAAGTGAGAGTCAAAGACTGTTTACATCTGAATAGCATTTTAATAAATATAGCCTATCATGTCTATAAGAAGGTATAAGAATTAAGGTATTGATGCATGCATGTACAGTAAGTAGCAAAAAATTAATCTCAAAACAGCATTAATCACAAAAAGGAAGAGAATAAAATGTATTGTTATTCTTACTGAAGTTCCCATGCATATAGGCATAAAGTTCCCTCTGTTAAGTCTGTTATTGTACAAAATTCCTGTTTCCCTTCGCAAGAACATATTTTTATATTGAATATATTGACAATATTGATACACTATTCAAATGTGAATGAATTTCAGTGACTTATTCTCTCATTTTATCGTCGAATACTATACTGACAGCTTTGAAAAATGTTGCTGAATTGTATTAACTCATAATCTTGCCCAAAGGATAAAATGCACAACGAACAAGTTTGCTGGTATGAATCTCAGTAATGAATGTACAAGTCAGAACTATTAGTCTATGGATAAATACACTTGGCTTAACTGAAATTAAGGTATTGATTACAGTATGCATGCATGTACAGTAAATCTGTGCAAAGAGTTAGTATTAGTGAATATACAAGGCGTCAACAAACATGCACATTTTCATCTATTAAACAGCTTTGATAAAAATGATGTAAACGAACAAACACCTTTTCATTCAGCAGGGGACTGAGTCACTGGTGACTGTGCCAAATTTACATTGAACCATTACCATGCACTGCTTGTATCCATGAGGATTTACAAAGAAAAGAGTATACTTCAGATTCTATGGATCTTTCAACCTTTATGTGTGACATTGAGGGTCATACTACTGGTATTGATTTATCTACAATCCGCCCAAAAGCACCTCTTATTATACTGGTGACTGTGTACAGTCTATGTATACAACCACTTAACAAGTTAACAATGCAATTGACTGCCACCAGGGAAACCTGTGGATGATTTGCAAACTTTTCCATGAATTGTAGCTTTGAACTAGATTTATGCATGAGCCAGCTGCAGTCAATTTTGCAACAATTCTACTATAGCTATAGGATAATTTGGGGGGACAAATTTAAAGGGACAAATAGTGTGTTTGTGATGATGGAAGGAACATTAAGGATGATATAACAGTTCACAAGTTCATGAGGTTGTCCCTTATCCCTTTCAGCGCAAGAACCTTTTGCTGGGGCTGAATTTATTTCAGAAAATTTTGATATCTGGTAACTCATATTTTAATTTGAAAAATTACAATTTCCCAAAAAGTGATATTTTCTTAAAAAGTGTATGCAGAACATCCATGAAGAAGAGTTTGAGTTGCTAGCTTTCACACAAGATATATTTTGGACATGTGGTACTTTATGTTATAATTTGTTGAAAACTTGCATGTTGCATACATTATAGCATGATCGGTATCTTGTGTCTAATTCTGTTAATTTCTGAAGATGTCAGATGCGATGCACAGAGATGTTGAATGTAAAGTTCCTCTGAGGCAGATATATCTGCCTGGAGCACACATTACAAGTTCTCTGTCAGCGGATATATCTACCTGGGGCACTGGAAGGGTTATTAAATTAACAGTAATGCATTTTGCTGTTAACCCAGACTCCCAATTCATAGTTTACACCATTCACTATATCCTAAACTTCTACAAGATTAGGTCCTTCTATTAAACTATACTATGCAAGATAAGGACATGTTTATAATTGGACAGTTTAAGGCCCTTCCAGGAGTTGGGTTAACTAGTATCCAACTAGTATGTTGCACTCATTCTCTTCTATAACCTGCCACCCCTCTACCATTCCCACCCATGCTGCTGTAATAATTAGGGCAAGTACAAGCAAGAACTGTTCAGTAGCCATGGCAACAGGTTGTTAAAAATCAAACAAACAAATAAATTAAAAGTTGATATGACATGGAGAGTGTCATAACCATGCATTGCAGGTAAATATACTGCAGGTACAGTCAGTCCTATTAATGCACTCAATTAATTTCAGCTGTCCTGGAAAATCTCCAAACCTAGCTGGCTATCAGCAGGTAAGATTGTACAGTAAATGCAACTTCATCATAGCTATAATAGTACCACAGCTTTGCAAAAGGTGCTGACAATATTACTAGAAATGTATAGTTATATTTTATACTGCATGCTGGTTCTCCAGATGGTTGCATGCTTGACTTTGATGTTTGCTCTTGTGTACAAGATGGCCAGGATTAAAATTCACAAAAGCGCTTACACCACCGTAAATCGATTAGTTTAATATATGTCGTCAGCATACTACGGTTATTGCCAACATGTACTGCCCTACTGTATACTGTTGTCTCATGTCCAATATAAATTAGAAAATACCAAAAAAAATTCAGTTAGGATAGAGTAAATGGATTCAGGTAGGATTTCTGGCTTCATTTTGAATTATAAATTTGCAAGAATGTTAGATCATTCCTGTGACGTTGCCAGCTATGATAATGTATATGACAACCCTTCATATTTCTGAAGGTGAAATTGGTAGGGATCAACTTTTGTACAGTTAGGATCATATCCAAATACATCAAAAGTGTACCGAGGAGGTTTCTCCCAACAAATTGATCCTGGATAATATAGAAATTTTATATTAAAGCAGGAAGAAAATTGCTGATGATGCAACCATTGATTGTGTTGGGCTTCAATAAACATAATTTCATGCTCAAACTATAGACATACTGCATGCCATTCATCGTGTCTGTACAAAGACTGTAACTGAGAAATTAAGAATGCAGAATAAAAACTGCAGTCTATCATCCAAAGAACAAAATTGACCATTACTGTAAATTAATAATGGGGTTAAAACATAAAACCAAATGAACATTTCTTCCCATTTTCACATTCTCAGCCACAGAATACCAATGAAACTCCTCCTGCTCCTGCTGGAAGTATATAAATAGGCCCTGAGAGAGCAACAATTTTAATGTTTATTTTAATTTTTAGGTTAGGAGCGGTCACTACACTAATGTAGGCTAATTATAAGAAGTACTTTGGTTTACGGGTTACGGCGATACTTTCCAAAGGTACAATCGGAATGCTAAAAATTACCAGTCCAAGTAAAAAGAGATGCTTTGAAGTATTTTCCTTGCACACCTGGAGCTACTAGAAACATGCAAACCACTTAGTGGTAATTTCAAGCTATCCGGCAGAGTACACATCTCTTCTATATTATCAATCTCTTAATGTTCTCTCATCATAATGTAATTAATTGTGTTTGACTTACCTGTTTATCTTCCTTCAGTTTAGGTGGTGCCTGCCTCTCTGAGTAACATCCTTCCAGAAGTATCATACCTAAAGGTCTAAGAGTGCTGTCATTCTCAAAGTAGAACAGCAGATTCTGGTAAAGCGTAAACCAGCGTTGCTTCCACTTGACATTATCCGAGCTCTTCTTGTACAAATTGCCGGCGATGGAATGATCGGTCCTTGCTCGAGTCCCCAACAAGAGGAGCTGTGCCTCATCTACGCGGATCCCCTTCTGCATTATCCGACCCCTGTCCTCACGATGTTAGCGACATTGTGTCAAAGCAAAAACTATAAATTACTCCAAAGGCGGAGATGTTTTTTTTTTCCTTCTGACCAGACGTTAGATATCTCTCGTCAGCCAGCAAAGTGAAATTTGATCTGAAATAATATCGTCAAATCTAGCATTTTCAGAGAGGCTACGATGACTCTCTTCCTTCTTGAAACATGGAAAGCCATTCTTTTGTCACATCGTACACTCTTACTGAAGGGTCCTCTGATATCCAGTTTTAACTTGGAAGAGTACTTCTTTCCAAAGGATTAAGTCTTCGGGAGATTCTTCTGTAAAGTGAAACAGAAACATGGAGACATATCACTTCATATCCCATAGCTGTTTAGGTTGTTTGCAAACTGTTTTAAAATTACAAACTTAAAGAGATACACGGAGTCAAATTTAGGAAAAATAGAAGACATTTTATAATTGACATTCACATGCTTGGGTTGTGGTTTGTTGAAATTTCCAAGTGTAAAATGAATAAATGATTGCAAGTAAAGATGGACAAGAAGTCCAAAAGTTTGGGTAATAGCCTGGTTACTGATATTGCACAATTCTACAATAGGTTTTATAATACAATAGATTTAATTTAATACAGTAGATCATATACAGAAACTAAAATTAGAAACTTTATAAATTTTCGTCGCGATGTACTTTTCAATTTCTTAAGAGCTAATGTCTTTGCCTTAATCTCCACTCTGAATTTATTATCTACTAATCACTCTTAGGACATTGTACCTATCCAAGCAATATACTACCATTGAATTCAATAGCTAATGTCATCATGGCTTTTCTTATGGCAAAGTACCCCCTAGTCTACAATCAGCTAAAATCTGTCAAACTTAGGCCTTACCCTTATGTCCAACCTGTATAGCATGGCCTTGGTCTTAAGACCTGAAGCCTGGTCTACTGTAAGTTGAGAAGTGCTGTATATATGCTATATTTTGATATCTGGCAACTAAGTTACAATTCAGCATTAAATTAACCCTAACTGTAAATGGTAATTCATTTTGTTACAATATTATAGACCACACACTGTTCTAAGTTTATTATCTACTCAAAAGTAGCTTACCATATGCTAGTACTTGAGAATGACTGTAGTCGACTATGATACGGTTCACAAAAATCTCCGCACTGGTCAATTGCTGCCCCAATGGAAACCAACTGACTGTTATCCAAACCAAACCCTAGCCGGGATTCACACGATCGCATGCAAATGTATTTGTTCACAAAATCAACACGGTCAACAGTGACTTTTCAGATACGAAGCAGGTTCTGGTTCTTTTTATTTGTATAAATGTCAAAAAAGTTAAGATAATAGTTTTGTTCCCACACAATGGCAGTATGGATTTCAACATGTGTCTTTCAAATCATAATATGACCCAACCCTATTTTGGGGTAAATATTTTATAAATTTGTTGCCCATGCACAGTAAATAATTAAATATTGTACTGAAACGTTTGTTTTCCAAGAAAGTTCATGTGCAATGTGTTCGAATGACAAATTCTAATTTGAAAAGAAGAAAAATAGTGTCTTTACCTTTCAAGTCAAAGATGCAACAGAGGAAGATATATCTAATAAAGCTACAATAAATTTCCACATAAATGGGACTTTGGTGGTGTATATTATAACAAACGTCTGCCATCTTGTGAAACGGTCAGTACAGGCTACTGTAGATGCGTGTAATACTGTATATAAAGTGTTCAATACCACAGGCACTTAACGCTGGATGCCAATAACATTTCAGGATGGTTCAAATACTAATCGCTCATATGCAGGCCGACTGGAATGCATGATGGAAAAGCCATTTAAAAAGGAAACAGAGATTATAAGAACTTGACCAAGGATGGAAAACCAATAAAATGGTCTTTAATTTCTGGTACAGTATAGATAGGTAATATTAATCTTTTGTGAGATTCCATTAAACTACCATGTTGTGTGATGCAACCATGCAACGATATCAAGTCTGAATAATTAAGCGACAGAAATTTTTCTCATATTCCTTAATGGGCCAGTTGGTTTGCATCGAAGCGGCAACGACTGTTTGCACAGAGATACAGTCCACAGTTACACTCAATATAAGCTATCTTAATGTTGTGTCGACTGACTGACTGACATTTGCATATCCGTGAAAAATTATTGTACATATTAGCTAGTGCATCAGAGAGCCAACTTGTGTGTATTGTGCCAAATTGGATCCACCATACATATAATGGAGGTTACCATTAGGTTTTGTTATAGCCTACTTTACACTTCGTAAATTATCCCTCTCCATCTAAAACAAGGATTGTGTATGATGATGAAACCTAGCACCGTTCGCTAATGAATGAACACGATAACACCGTGGCCTATATCTGCTTCCTGATATAAATATTAATCCTTCAGATATGATTGCACAAAAGTTACTTCCAAATTCCACCAAAGACAAATGCAATCAATGTTTTAAATATCCGTTGTAAGCGCGTTCGAATGCAAGCACAAAATAACCATTTGCACAAAATTAATTTACAGGCATGTTAATATGCCATATGCTTCAAGATGCAGCGGTGCCTTATAGTTATAGTACTGACTAATTTGTCATTTTATATGTTCAAGGCATTCGTACTCAGAATCGGGGAAACTCGCCAACTGATACTTTATATGATAACATCAAAAAATTAAATAAAAATCTGTCCTTTGGTGCATTGCCAGCCTCGATTTTGTCAGAGCTTCATTGCCAACTTCAAAACAGAACGAAAAAAAGTGCACCATTTTTACACAGCTAAAAATGCTCATCTTAGCTGTTTCTTGTGAATGATATTAAGGATACGGTTGCTAACATTCACTGCAATGATGAAAACACATTCCGGTGAAATGTTTTGAACATTTCAAGCTATAGCGTAGGTCGGCTCACTGTATGACTGATCGGAATGTTTGTTTACAAAACCTGGTCTAATATGTTACTTACACTACAGGATCTTAAAAAGAAGTAGCCTAGGACTAAATTATTATTACTGACAAAGGGGGACCTCAGTTACAACATTAACTGTTACTGCATGTTAGAGTGTATATAGCACTTGGGCCTGGCATAAGTGTTTGTAATGTACTACTAATATTATACAAATTTAACCAAACAAATTGCGTTGTGATCGCAGTACAAATTTCAATCGGAAAATGGTCATAAGCTAAAATATAGGCTATATACTATAGTTATAGGAATACATTCTACAGCAACAACGTCAGGTTTAATATTATTAGGGTAATTACAAGTCAAGCTACCGAGCGAGCAATAACATAATTTGTTCTGCCCATCCATACGGCTAAGAATAATTGTTATATTTACCTTACCCCGTACCAAACGTGATTCTGTCTGCCGATTTGACCGCCGACCCCACTTTCAAACCAATCCGTCGCTGCAGAAGGGGGAAGTTATTGGCGGGCAAAAGTGGCCGCGACTGACGACGATCCCGCCAAACGTTTGTTTTACTTCGGAAGACCGCTGGCTGGACTAACCGGAATGTTACTGATCTCACATGTGTGTGTGCGTATGTATGTGTGTGTTGTGTGGTGTTAAAACTGTCGTCTGCCTGGGCAGACGACGCGGCAGCCCGGAATAGATTCTTAGGAGACTTAGTCAGTCCGTCAGGTCAAGTCTTTAACCACGGGCGCGGCGGGCCTGCCGTGCCAGTGGATTCATGAGTTTTTCACGCCGTTTGATTATACGAGATGACATGATCTCTTTTCCACGACTACCGGATTTTGAATCACATTCATTTTTCGAAACGGATTCCACCATCCGACCGCCATTGTAATATCGACCAATTCGCAGCTGTCCCGGCGTACTTCGCACTGCAGAGCCATTTTTCAGTAAATTGGTTGTTTGGCTACGTTACACTTTCTGTAGCCGAGACGTATCGCGCTTCACACATCAGCCTAGCAGCAAGTTATATAGCGCGCGGCTCGATGCCGTGTGGAGCTATGCAACTAACACAACTTGTGTTTCTATCAATAACCATCGTGCAAAAAGTGGCTGACAATCTGTCGGAATGGAACCAAAACATATAGGATATTCTTATGGAAAGTTTCCTACTTTTAAAGGAATTTGACATCTCCCCCCCTAAAAGTAATAATAATAATAATCCATGGTCAAATCCCGCAATGTTCCCTAGCTACACATGAAATTGACAAACATGATTTGGACGGAGCCTGGAATGAACATAACGCTCCGGGCCATCTTAATGGCAGGCCACATGTCAATCACTAATCGACATTTATTAGATAATTATTTATATTTGTAGGCTGCATTGAAACATATATATTTACAAAACAATGAGACTATACAAAGTGCATGCTTACATGTGCAGGCCATCCATTAATCTCGAAAGCATGCGTCACTCTTGCACGAGTTCGATGCCCGGCGAACCGAAATTTTATGTTTTATAACAATTTTGTTCTTCATATCATTCTGAAATTTCTTGAAATTATTTAAATATGGTGCACGAGTAACTAAACCGAAACAACTAGTACCAGTCATTGGCATGATTATCATCCTGCTAAGTTGTATAGCCTGGACTAGCATAATGAACATATAGTTTGGAAGAGGGACTTTCAGTGTGTAGCTACACTGGGCTACGGCCGACTTTTTAGAATTATTTTAGCGAGTACTCGACCAACCAGACTGGTAGGATGCTCAAAACCACCCTTGCACATAATTTGAAGGCATTTAACTACTGGAAGTAACCCGAGTGCTGCCGACACAACGTGGGTCATATGGGGGCAACATAGTTTAGTTTAATTAAGGGATAATTATAGGAAGCCTCATTGGCTCATAATTAAAGAAACCCCTGTAAGTATTGTGATCGTGGATGAACACCGGCTTTACTAAACAAGCCTTCTCTTTTTGACCAATGTCCTGCAGTTACAAGGCGGGCATGTAGACTACCCAACCATCCCATCCTGCCTCGTCCCGGGACCGTCATTTAACGTCGCCATCTGACGGACATGATCGTACCTCGATCTTTGACTACCGTCTCTCAAATACCGAGGGTAGTGAGAGCAACTTGTTCATCACCACTGCAGCTATTCTGAGCGAAGTTATTGCGACGCCAATTATGGAACCATGCAACCCCAACGAAAACCTACCCGAATCACTACTGACACCAAGGAAGACCACCGCAAACCATGACGGCTGTCACCTGTCCAGTCTTTCTGGCGGCGACCTCCACACCTAGGCTCCTTCACTCCCTAGAATTTGCCGGAACATGTGCTGTATATATAATCGGACGTCGACTACATTATTGATACGCTAAGTTCGTCTGAGAAGTAACACATGCACGGTATTTGCAGCAATTTAAAAGCTATACTTACAGGCAGGTGATATGATGCTGTTCAGTACCTTCAAGCTATAAGTATGATAATCAACCTACATCTTCCAAGATTATATTTACTTACAGTTTTACGGTCACTGATATTTGCAGTTCCCATTGTAACGTTTTGAAGGTCAAAAATGACAATAAATGAAGAGTTAATGCATATAGGTCTACAACTGAAAACACATACTCTTTATGGTTTTACAATAATTATATTTGTTCCCAATGTATGCTTTTAATTCAAAGATGACTAATTTATTTCAAAGAGGACTGAACCTGTCAATTGTAACACAACCACGTGCACGGTCTACACCACTAACACACCTCTACATGTCTTTACCATGCACATTGAACACAACAAACAGTTCATTGATACTCATTCCGCAAAATAGGGAATTACAATTGGTCCTATAAAACTTCACACGAAGAACTTTGTTGGTACAATTTATGTAGGTCATCCATGACACACCCCTTGGGAGTCTTACTACTCACCATTAAAATACCTCCTTCCACCCTGTGTCATCCAGTGGTTACAGGCAACCACTCAAGATACACATAGGGGATGGGGGGTGGTTAAGGTTCCCACAGTTCAACTTCGAAATTGACAGCTGCATTATGTATCTTTCACAGACAAAATATAGCAAGCTTTCATTTAGTGCTAGTGCAAGGGACTGAAGATAATTCAAGATATATTCATCAGATTTATCAGTGGAACAATTTTTTTAAATACTTCCGTTTCTATAGATTGCTCGCATCATTAGAACAGCATGGGGGTTGGCAGGGGAGGGAGGAATTCTGTATATTTTCTATAAACAACTTATGGATACAATGCACAAGCTACATGAGGCATAGGATTAAACTTGCAGAGCTTTTTTAAAGGAAAACTCTGGTTTGCAAACTAAATGGCCCGAGTCAAAAGTGCTTTGAGGATGAAATTTCACGAATATATTCCTCTTTTCTTTACCAAGCTGTCAATGTACCTATGCCTAAGTATCATGAAAGTATAGGTATTGATGCTGAGGGCCCACCTCATGGTTTATTTAAGTAATGTTTCTCCATTATTTAACAAATATGTTTTAAATTGCAACCCAGCATTCTTTCGACACTAAAAATGGGAAAAATCACTTTAAATTGTAACAGATTCTATATCTCCCAAGTGGTACATAATGTGAACATTAAAGAATACTAATTACTTTGCAAGTAACTGGTTCAACAACTTAAACTTGTTTTCCCCCTAAAACTTTCCATCCTGCATGGTTGGACCAAATTAAAACAAGTTGATGGTATGATGTATATAGTAAACCAGCGTACACAGCAGGAATTGTTCTCCAGTGATAAATGTTAAAATCAATTCCTGCTAAGACGACTTTAACAAGAATCACCAATAAACATACTACAAAATTAAGTAAGACAAACATTATGTCAAAATGGATATACAAACTCCTGCTGCATTAGAATGGGGATGAATCAATATATAGCTCCCCCCCCCCCCACAACTATGCTAGATTATGGCCCAGAGAACGATCCAGAGGGTGGGTTGATCCACCAATTTATCATGACCAGACTCCAAGGCAATAATATTACCGACACTTCCTAATTTCTCCACCGCCCCCACCCACCCACCATCCCTGACAACATTCCCATTTTTGAATTTTTGGAAACTTTCTGCCACCATGGCAGATCCTGATCCTGGCAGATCCCCGCGAGTGCAGTTTGGAGTAATGGAATAATTCCCCAAAGAGATCGGATTTTGAGACTGTCGGCCATAATTTAACGGCATAAGATTGGGGAGGGGGACAATTAGAAGTGGCCTCTAGAAATCCTTTCCATGCCAAGAATTCATTCACTATTAGTGACAAATTGATATCAGGATGTCAAAGTAGCATATTTACAAATTCATTTTCATGAACTCTTTGAATCGTTGTCCGCCTCTAGGCAGAACAAAGTAATTTATGCCATTGTTGCATCTAAACTCCATGAATATGCATGATGGGCAACACACCGAACTCGATATGGCAGTATTTATTACCAATGTTTGCTACTGCACCCGTCCCACCCAACGGTCCCCCACGTTTTGGAAAATACCGGAGTCTGCCACAGAGAAGTTTTTCTTTTAATTCAAGCATTTTCCTAATTTGTAGTTGTCTTTTGCGAATTAAATCGTTTTTCATCTAGAGTTATATTTAGTTCCTTTACTAATGTTATGATGATCTAAACTTTCATAGGCAAATGAAAAAGGACATTTTACATATAAGATTTAGTCACATGTGATTTAGAAACAATCTTGTCTGACAAATAAACAAACATGTTCAGCAGAAAACCAACTTTTCACAATTTAGAACAATGGAACACTGATGAACACCTCACCAAAATGAACACCTCACCAAAAAGCTCTTTCACGATGACAGTACAGATGATCTAAATGATTAACAGTATGGTAAAACAAATGTAGTGTATCAAAAGGAAAAGTTCTGTGCTTCCCCCAAAACAGAATGTTTCTTTAACAGGCTTCAAAAGTGACATCTTAGAGTGATGAGAGTTTATTAGTAGTGGACATCGGTGCATAAGGAAGTGGGAAGCATCCCCCTAACAAAATGTTAAAAACTGCATTGGGACGAGCAGAATTTGGGGAAAATTGTGTATTTTTGGAAAAGTCGTACAGAGTACAAAAGAAAAAAAACATTGAAAGTCCAGGCGAGAAGATTTTGCCAGAGAGAATATGTTTATTGTGGAAATTAATAGTGAATCAAAAAATTCATTGGTGAGAGGTACCGTACATGTAATTTGGGCAAGATTCAGACAATCAAATCTTGCCCCCCCCAATAAAAAAACCCACAAAAGTAAAAGTAACCCAAGTTTTCCTCTCACTTTCTTCTCACATAATTTGGAGACGAATTTTAAAGATGTTCTTCAAGAGAAACAAAATCACAGCATTGATCATGAATGGCAGTCGAATCGAGGATTTCAAAAGGGGGCGCTAATTAAGAATCAATGTCCTTTTTTGCACAATGAAGGTTGTGTGCAATTGAACAAAATACAAAAATGCCAAGTTTTACTACAGTCATTAAAATTATGAGAGGGATGCACACCAGTGCATGGACCTGTGTCTTAGTCCCCATTCTAGACTAGATATCACAGGTCTTGTAAGATGTTCAGAAATATTCAGAAGGCGAGGCCTAGTTGTCATAAAACCAATACTATTTTATCAGGACATAAAGGTATTGGAATATTGTGTCATTTCAATCCAAACAGCAGCCTTGTGCAATATTAGGGATTTCGATTTTTACTATTATTGGACTGTTTATTGTTTTCCTAATTTCTTCAATTATGCTCTAGAAACTGTGCAAAGGAGGTTGATAACAGCAATGCTGCTAAAAGGTATTAATATATAAAAGATTTAACAAGAGATAAAATATTCTCTCTGCATGGCATGCAACAGTCAACGACTAAAACTGTAGAAATCATGTCTATTGACTTCAAGGATGTTGCAATCATGCATATCGACTTCAATGATATTGCAACCATGTATATTGACTTCAATGATGTTGTAATCATGTATATCAACTTCAAGATGAATTGCTGCTATACGATGCTTCAACGATGCTATAGTCATGTATGTCGACTTCAGAGATGTAGTAGTCCTATATATTTACTTTAATGATGTTGTAAATCATGACTTCAGAGATATTACATTCACGTAAATTAACTTCAAATATGCTAGTCATGTATATTAACTTCAAAGATGTTATAATCATGTATGTTGACTTTAAAGATATTGCAATCAATGTCTATTGACTTCAAACATGTTGAAGTCATGTATAATGACTTCAAATTTGTTGTAATCATGTATATTGATGTCAAAGATGTACTTACATAGGTTGTATAAAGGAATGTAAAATTTTCAAAAGTCGGTTAATTTACTGGTCTACAAGAAAATAAAAGCCATCATCCAATTCTCATGGTTAAAACCTATGAAAATACTGCTTTGATGGTTTCCTTAATAACACATTTAGTTATGGAGATAAAATTTGATTGCATCTTAGAGAAGTGTTCAAAAAGAGCAAACACCATCTACGGTGTATAACCCTACATTAGATTTCAATTTTCATTGCAATAACAAAATCAGAGGAAATACAAATCTTCAAGAATATAAACATGCCATGATTTCAGGTCATATGCAACAATGTGCTTTTAACAAGCAATTTTACAAAATGTTTAAAAGGATAAATTAGCACAAATTAGGACATAACATCGAACATGCTGATGTAACGGGTCACATTGCCCTATCACAAGGTCAGATTATGAACTTGCAATAGGGGTACACACTTGCAGGCTCCAATTGTCGTGATTAGCAAAATACATTTTCAACGATAATTCCAGAATCACAATTTTAATCCAAGACATTCACTGGCTGGTAAATTTCCAAACCTGTATGGAACAATTTTGGTCTAACTGAGAATTCTTAACGTTCCAAATTATTTGTGTATTAGGAAAATTATGTCAGTATTTATATTTCAAAAATAAAACAATAGTTTGCAAAGTTGTTTGGGCATATTGATCTCCTCTCTGCAGTACAGTATGACAAAGGACAGCATTATTTAAAGGAGCACATCAAGTACACATTAAAATAAATCCCAGTGCAAGTTAGTTTTTTGTGATTTTTGTAATATTGACTTTCAGATTTAAAAGTTTAGTTTTCAGAGGAAACTCAGTCTGTAATTTAGGAGTTATTATTGCTTTGTTTGAATTAGTGAAATTGTCAATTGAATCCTTTATTACTTGCCAGCGAGAGTTTGCTCCCCAGAACAAAAGACACATAGGTGTTCCCTCTTGACTCAATAAATTACTATTCTATATCACTAAAACACAGCGTAACAAGAGAGGGGAATATATAATTTCCTTGTAATTATTCTGTTTCAACTCGATATATACTACATTAAGCAATGCTTGTGATGCTTGCCAACCCTTATAATGCATAAACCTGGAGATTATCACACACAAACCAAAAACAGTCTGGCGATTAGTGCCTCAAACCTGGAGATTAAATTCAAACATTTCTAACAAGTCATTTGTGCTCGTCGGTGTATTCCTTGGCTGCGTCCCAGCGATGTACCAGGTTTCCTTTTACAGCAAGGAGTGAGCATTTGGGGTAATTGTCTTGGAGGTATACCGCAACCGTAAGACGATACTGCAAGCCGCGAGCGAAAAGGGTCGGCGGGTGTGCAGCAAGTGCATCCAAAACAACAGCGCTTAACTGCGTCAGAGGATACTTGAAATTATCTAGGCTGCACCGTGTCGTCCCCCAGGGGCCGTGGAAGGGAGTACGAGGGGTTGGGACGTGTACTTGGTATCGATTGTCAAAGGAATCTCGCCTATTCGGAATTTATTGCTTTCGTTACATTTGCTCTATGGTAGCCGGGCAGCGGATTACAACTCATTCGTTATAACTTCAAATATCTACTACGGTCAATCCACAAATGCGAGCTTTAATTTCTGCACTGCTCACTATACAAAAACGTCATCAGTTGTAAATAAATGTCAGCGAATCACCGTCGATTAGAATCTTTCTATCCTTGAGAGAGTGAACATTACTTTCAGGATGAATCATTTGTTCAACTATAGCAAACATACATTACATGATTACATGATACTATAATCTCTCTCAATTGTGTTCTATCTTCGCACACATTCCCTCGAATGGCTCGGCGTATTTCCTTCCTTCGTATGTAAATATCCTCTCCATATCTAACCTTTGACCTTGGAATGCTGGAATGATTGGTTGATCAGATGATAGAATTACGTGAACATAGTAGCATTCACTTCATCTGCAAAGATAAAATCATTGCAAGAGAGTCAAGGAAACTGTACCTGCAACGATGCCGCCAATAAACAAAAACACAAGTGAGCTAATCCTGATCGATCTTTACTTCGATTATCAGGGCTTTTAATTCAAACAAAAATGGCATGCACCTCAAATTATATCCTGCGTAAAAAGTACCAAAACAGTTTCCAAAAGTGCTCAGCCGAGTTGCTTATGGGGCATGTAAGAAGAACGAACTGGAAGCAGAAAAGGACTGGGGGGGGCATTCAGGTTGCACCATAAAATGGATGTAACCCAGTCTGACCTTTTTCAGCAGCAATGTTTGTTTCACTGTACACATTTGAGAGCACAGCTACGAAAAAGCATAGCGATGGAATGATAACTCTAACTAAAGCATAGGTTGGACAACAATGAAAACATTCCCCGGAACGTAGCAATGACTGATGGCGACCATCGTCTTCTGATGTTCGCGAGGCACACGTTGCAAGCATGTGGAGCAAGAGAGACTACCAGAGAGTGCACAATGCGTGATTATTACAAGCATTCGTTATCCTCTCCCTGAACCTGCATGGACCACAACTTCCTGCATCGTAGTAGACTTTACTTGCACAGTTGTGATCCTATTTACCTGTTCTTTTACTATTGTATGATACATTTAGAAAGTGTTTTACTTTTAATTAATTTTTAAATCAAGAAACACTGTAGTTTTAGTTTAGTAATAAACTGGTCAGGAATGTCAATCATCATCATCATAGAATGCCCCCAAGAGCCAGGGACCCAAACCATAAGAACAGACTAGTCCACTCATCTGTAACTGTCTGTGAGAAAGAACACTTCCCAACGTTTAACCTACATCGTCCCCTTATGAAACAGTGACCTCTAGTACTCCTCACTTCACAAAATCTATTAAAAGCTAAACCATGAACAATTTTAAATGCTTGGAGTACTGTAGATCACCACAACGTCGTCTAAGCTGGTCACTGTTTCAAGCTTCAGAAAGGGCAATGTAGGTTAGAGGAAGAAATTCTGCTCACAGAGAGTTGTAAATGAGTGGAAGTCTGCCTGATTCGGTGTGTCTAAAAGTGTCCATGCCTTTTTAAGAATACTCTTGACATGCACATTTTTCGTGTGAGTTGTTGGCTTTCGGGAAGGGGGGTTCTTCATATGTGCAATGCACAACTTTTAGAATTATGAATTTCCTTGTGTTTTCCTAAGTATTTTTTGACGGATATTAAGCAGGAAGATATTGGAAAGGTTTTCAATATCATAACGAGATAAACTCGTGATGAATATCGCAAGTTTCCACAGTTTACAAAAACAGCGTACATGTGAATCAATGCTGTCAATGTTGTTTCAAGAGAAATTCATTTATAAAATCAATAACGACTCTCCTTAGTAATAGTCTATATTATGGGGCAATTGAGGTTACGATTCTGAAAATTCCTACGATGTACATATTCAACAGAAGTAAAAGCTTACATTTTAGAATTTACTTTAGATTTGCATTTCATAATTTACTTTAGGTTTAATTTGCATTTTAGAATTTTCTTTAGGTTTAATTTGCATTTTAAGAATTACTTTAATTTGTATTTTGGTAATTATTTTAGGTTAAATTCACATATTAATAGTAGATATCAATGGGCAATTGAGGCAATTGAGGTTACGATTCTGAAAATTCCTACTATGTACATTATTCAACAGAAGTAAAAGCCAAACTTGCATTTTAGAATTTACTTTAGGTTTAATTTGCATTTTAGAATTTTCTGTAGGTCTAATTTGCATTTTAGAATTTACTTTAGGTTTAATTTGCATTTTGGTAATTACCTTAGGTTAAATTCACATATTGATAGTCTATAATAATGCTCACTCGAGGTAAATTTTCACAGAAATTTGACAACAAAAATTATAAAATACAATATTTTCAATTTTAGAATTGAGTTTAGGCTAAGAGATAACCCTTTCCAAAAAAAAAGTTGAATATCACTTTGTGTTAATGCAAAAGCAGTGAGATGTTGGCATATCTGATTCAGCACATGTCACTTTACATGTTTTCTGATGCACTGATCTCACGAGTCATGTCCAACAGAGCATCACTCCCATCGGACGTTTTCGACCCTCTCGTCTTCGAACTCTTGTAACTTTGACAAGTTTGACGTAAAGTGTAACAGGATGCTTCCAATGCTTGTTTTCCCATCGCACACTTTCGGGATATGGGATGACGTATAGTAGCATCCGGGGTGGGGTATGGCCCTCTCCTTCGCAACCCCAAGCTACGATGACAATATGTTCGTCGCCAGGATGGTGCTATCCATCATCCCAGTGGACTGGTGATAGTGAGAACAGTGCTAAGAGCTTATCAAATAGCATTTTTGGGAATTGTAGCAACTCCTCCTTACCAAGGGAGGAACCTCTGTTCCTCCAAGTTGTAGGACTAACACTAGGAGGAACACACCCACCTCTTAACGAAGAATTTGACCTGCTTTTCAGAAAACCTGACCCCTAGAGGAATCTCTTTTGGTAGGTGGTTCGAATGGGCCTTGATTTTCTGGAGCGATTTGGGATTGAGACAAAAGTGGGGAATCGCATACGCTTCTAGTCCATCCCATGGGATGGACAAAGCACCCTTACAAAGCTCTCTTACTGACCGACCGGCACAATAGGAAAATGAAAGCATCGATCGACGATGCCCACATCCCCCGTCTGAGAGACAGGAGAAT
>JAODAG010007220.1:0-13926 GCA_027574785.1 Orphnurgus asper | reverse complement strand
TAATATATCCTGCTTAATAGAGACAGTACAGTAATATATCCTGCTTAATAGAGACAGTACAGTAATAGATCCTGCTTAATAGAGACAGTACAGTAAAATATCCTGCTTGGTGGAGACAGTACAGTAAAATATATCCTGCATGACCATTTTCAATATTATAGCCTACTCCAAATGGTTTTTCCTCATAATGCACTTCAAAAAGATATTATGGAGTCTTGCGAGGGTATATTCTCTAGATTGCATTTTACTTTAATGATATGTCTAAAACCTGATTTTACAGAGCAAATGCTACACGGTGTGTTCGTTGATAAAGTTCCTGTGTCATCATCTTTACTGCTAATTGATATAAAATGGAAGTTACCATTTTTTTTTCTGTAGGGTGATATAGGTGCTTCAGGTCCTCAAGGACAACAGGGTGTGCGTGGCGCTGATGTAAGTACATCACTTACTTTTATTCTTCCCTGTATATATTTATTTTTATGTAACACTTTCCACTATCTTTTCTTACTGTTAGTATAAGATGTATGAGATTGATATTTGCTAAAGAAAGAGAGAAAGAGGGGATGGAGTATTTACAATTATCCCTACATCACTTGATGAATCCCTTCTTGAAACCCTTCATGAATTCCTACATGTTCATAACTTCCTACATGTTCATAATTCACTGAATAAATACGTATTTATAGTATAGTATAGTCGAGAGGTACCTAAAAGAGCATACGCCACTACACTCGATTGATAAATATGTCCGGTGTCCTCGTTACAAGTGGTACTTAAAAGAGCATACGCCACTACACTCGATTGATAAATATGTCCGGTGTCCTCAGGACAAGTGGTACCTAAAAGAGCATACGCCACTACACTCGATTGATAAATATGTCCGGTGTCCTCGTTACAAGTGGTACTTAAAAGAGCATACGCCACTACACTCGATTGATAAATATGTCCGGTGTCCTCAGGACAAGTGGTACCTAAAAGAGCATACGCCACTACACTCGATTGATAAATATGTCTGGTATCCTCAGGAGAAGAGGTACTTAAAAGAGCCTACGCCACTACACTCGATTGATAAATAGATAATGAATACAACTAACGTTCTCAAGTTGAGAAAGAAAGAAAGGCCTCCAATATACCATGACCAGCGTCCACGACCAATGATTGCTTCTCTTTTCTAGGGTGAGCAAGGTTCCTCTGGTGATAGGGGTCCTCGTGGAGCTACTGGTAACACTGGAACACAAGGCCCAGAGGGAGATGACGGCCGATCTGGACCACAAGGTATTCAGGTAATGACAGATTCGTTGGTGTCCAAACTGCAGGCCGGACGATTTCTTTTTCTTTCTGTACTTCTACGGGTAACAACAGAGAAATTAGGGAAAGTTACATTGATGCTGCATCTCATGTGTCGTGACAGCAGCAAAAGTAGCCACTGTTAACAATAAACTGTTATGATACACTTTTCTATGTTACATGAATAAAGAAGAATTAGAGGAACGATCCATCATGGACTAAATGGAAGAACATTATATATGGAGATAAGTAATGCCAAGTATATGCTATGTAAATTGTTCCAAACCAAGTCTGCAAAATAGTACTTTCTGATTTTCTGCTATAATGGGAAAGAGGATTAGTTTTAAGTGTAAAGGATTGGATTTAGCTATATGTTCTCCTGCCAAGATGAAACAGGATTTAAGGGATGAAACAAGATTAAGGGATTAGAGTTAGCTGGTCTGTTCTGGTGCTGAGATGGCACATGAATTGTTAGTTTGTATCGTTCTTGTTTAGTTTACCAGTTTTAATTAGTTTCAATTTTCCGTCTGTTACATTGACAGGGCGCACAAGGTGCTCAAGGTACCCGTGGTGACAAAGGAGAAGACGGTGTTACTGTAAGTTTCTATCGATTTATTGTTGTAAACTTTTTAATTCGTCTGGTTATTTTCTTACTTGCTGTGTACTCGTCGCATATATGCATGCAAACCTTTTCTAATAATATACTTTGGTTGGACGTTGTGAAGAAAATGATATCGTATCGTAGGCAAAAGATTAATGCCTTTGCTTGGTGTTGCTTGCTTTGTTAATTAACTATAGCAAGCGTTTATATAATTAGCTCAAAATAGGGACAAATATTTAAAAAAAAATATATAATGGATCGGAATCCTGGTAGAAGATGGTGACCGGTTCCTGAAAGTTATCTGATCAGTCAGTTGAAAGCCATTCCTATCAAATCTTAGAATTAATATCTCAATATAAACTCAGTATCAATATTGTAACGAACATTCAAGATATATATATAACTTTGTATGATTATCATCTGATTGATTACTACGGCTTTTATTAGACTTACTCCAATTCTCCACATATTGAAGGAATATGACATAAGAAAAGAACATAATTTAATGCTTGGGCTTATATAAACTGTGTAAATGTTTGAATATTGAATGATCGTTGATATTTGACCAGTTGGTGTCCTGTTTTTTCTCCACCTTTCGTAGGGTTCTGTGGGTAGCCCAGGTATGGCTGGCTTCCAGGGCACTATTGGTGAAGGTGTGAGTATTCATCTTCAGTAATGTAAAGGAGAGATGGTGGAGGGGATGTAGGCCCTTTGACAAGTTGATGGTCATCGATAAAATGACAGGGAATGAGTCTTAATACAGACTAGACCTGCAAACGTTGGTAAGCGGAGCTTTCATCAGATCTGCGGAAAAGGGTTGAAGGGAAGAGCATGGAGAACTGCAACCAAAATTTCTATTGAAACGAAATGTGGCTGCTGGGTTTTTTTTTCTCTCGACATTGTAGAAAATTTACGTGGAAGTCCTTTGGGGATTGAAATGATATGTGTGAGATCGTGAGAAGGAGGTCAGGCAATCTTCAGTGGGCCAGACGTTAGTTGTACCATACAGGCAGAGGCCAGAATTTGATAGTCGCCCCCCACCGCCCAAAAAAAAGAATAAATGGACTGGAAAATTTTTAATAAGTTTCATGATGAATGCAATCTGACTCATAAAAAAGAAAAGAAGTTGTAAAGCTGGTCAATGCATGATCCTGATGGCCTGCAAAGCCATGGGTTTTAAGAATCAGTAATGCCCATGAACCTCTCTGTAAATGGGCGTCTGTGCTCAATATCGTCAGTATTGCTCCAAACTATCGGCGGCGTGGCTTCAAGAATTGACCGTTTAATAAAAGCTATCGAGCCGTCGGTGTTGACTGTTTGTAATTCCCATCGTCAGAACATTAGGAAACATAAACTAGGAGATAGCACGACGTGTTCATCATTACGTAGGCAATGTATAGAGAGAGGGGATCGTCGGTAGTGTACTGCAGCTGACTCGTATTACTCGTTTCATTCCTTTGGATGTAGGGTCCTGCCGGCCTCGAGGGTGACGGTGGCCCTGTCGGACCTCAGGGACGCAAGGTGAGAGAGATTTACACAAGGCTAACAGTATAGTCTGCTGAAGGACCCACCACTCTACATGTCCTACCACCTACTGTGCCTTTTCATAGAGAATAAGTGTGTTGCTGATTTTAGTTTCGGTGAGGACAGATTTAAAACCGATGATGATGATGCATACAGGTAACATTTTTGACCTCTGACTCGAGTACCGTCGTGCACCACAAAGGGGAGAGTATTGCTGACGAGTGTGGCAGGGGTACGTCGGCTGTGACAAATTAGGGATGAGCATGTAGCCTGTTTAATCACTATACACCCCATTATTGATGATGAGGTATGGGACTATATGCTTGCCAACCAGCTGCACCTTGCAGACCAAATGCTGCACCATCTGGAAAGAAATTGATGGATTTAAATTTCAAAAATATTGATCTTTTTTTCCCTTTTTCTTTTTAAAATGGTCTTTAAAAGTTCTCAGAGAGAGGGGATTCATTACGCTTTTATGATTAAGACTAGAGAGTGCTCAGTTTGGTACTTTACGAGTGCTTTACTATGGATACGCTTCTCTTAAAGTTTTAAATTAAATTATGCTTTGTGCATTTTGTCCCCAGGGATACCAAGGAGTAGCAGGTCAACAGGGTAACCGTGGAGCAGCCGGTCCTACCGGTGCAGTAGGAAACATTGGAAGCACTGGTGATGATGGCCGAGAGGGGCGACAGGTAAACAGCTATTCTCTTTATAGTCTTCTTGTCAGATAAATTCAGCCTCTAAGAGCTGCAAACCCATGTTGGAGAGCTATCTGCACTGTGATTGGTTAAAAACTGAACCTGTTTGTATTACGATGTTATGAGGTAGTAAGTTAATCATAGAGTGAATTTCATCTCATTTTGGTGGGATAAAATAGTAATAAACAGATTTGATCAGATTTGCGAGTTAAGTCAGTTTTAGTGCCTTTCTTTTAGTTGTTGATGATTTTAATTTGAATTATATGTACAGAGTGAAATTTGATCGTTTCTTGCCTAGATGTGACAATTTAGTCTCTAGGCATTTGTTTTTATTTTTTCTTCCTTCCTTCCAGGGAGCACTGGGACCTATGGGTATTCGAGGAAGTGCTGGACGACATGGACTTGCAGTAAGTCTTCCAGATTTTATATTCCACCGTCTCTCGGGACCAATGCAGTCAAACTTGGCGTGTGTGTCAATGTATGTATGTGTGCCGAATTGTTTGTGTGTGTGTGTGAGACACTTGCTTGTTTAAACAACTCAGTATATATGGCATGCCTTTTTGATTGATGTGAAACTTAGTTTACATTTAATGATGGTCGTCAGTAGATGATCCGTATTGCTTTGGTGTAGCTAGCTTGCATATCTGTGGGCGAGGGGGGGGGGGATGAGCCTAACTTAAAATCCTTAAAGAGTGCAAAAATCTTCACAACTAAGGGTTTGATTTTCTTCAAAACTTACATGCCTACCTGGGCCATGCATGCATGCATGAATCATTCTTATTCTTGAACCCTAAAGAAAAGAAATCTAGCAGATTTGGTGGTATACTAATTTATTTAGTGGTTTAATTATTGTTGTGTTTGTGGGTTACTCAATTTCATATAAGTCGCCCCTGTAATTACCAACATCCAGAGTTAGTCCTGCTTTAGTTACGTTAAGATACTATACTAACAAGTTTAGAAAGCTAAACTTTTTTATTAATTCTGCAAAAGTGAAAAGTGGACAGGGTGAATATTCCTTCCAGTGGTCGAGGATAGCGAGAGAGAGATTATCCTTTGTTGCAAGCAGTTTGTGCCGGGCATGCACAAATCTCTTGTTTTAGCAAAGCCTTGTGATTGTCAAGAGTTCACAGCGCAGCGTGGCATTTTGGCTGTTTGTGATTCATCGATCTGTACTTTTGAATCAGTGAATCGTATAGAACAGCTGTAGGCCTACCAAGTTTGAAATGAACAGCAACTGTGGTTTCAGTCTTATACAAATAATGAGAGTATATCGCTAATGGCTAATATTCGGAAGACTATTTTCAAGTGTCATTTGTAGCTTGCATTTGAGAAGAAGAATGCAAAGTTTCTACTGCACGTTGTAACTTCGAATGGGGTAGGTAGGTATATCTTCGAATGGGGTAGGTAGGTAGGGGTTGGGTACGGAGGTCTGGTATCAGCTACGACAATAGATAATGGTTATGTTAGCATAGACAGACAAAACATAAAATTAGGTCATTTTGAATGTAACATTGCTTGAAGAGGTCTCTGATCAGAAAGCTCTAATTCTTGAAAAGAGATTGGTGGTTGGGGGTGGGGATGGGGGGGAGGGTTGTCATACATATACATAAACATAATATCTTGTAGATGAGGGCATCGAAAACCTCACTGCAGTTACGTGGTAAGCTAGGTCATTGAAATGTCAGTGATTCAATGTGTTGATTTTGTCATGTAAATAGGATGGACACCTTTGCCATGATTTGAATTGATTCTGGTGGGCATTCGTTTATATTTCAATCCATGTTAGGGTGACGAAATAGGATCTGAGATTTTGAGCAAATATCTTGTCTTTCTCCACAAAACATCTTTTAGAGTATACTACTACTGTAAGCCTTTATGTAAGTACCTTATAAAGGTGTAACCAATTATTTGGTCATTTGCCCAGATTTTGGTATATTTAGGAGTCTGACATTGCAATCGGTAGTGTAAGCTATGCACAATACAAAATGTTCTTCATCTTCTCTTTTTTAACTGTTTAGCAATCTTTCAGACAAGGTGGACCCATGGGTTTATCTGGACCTCAGGGACTCAGGGTAAGTCACTCACGGTGGCCCAGGCCTTGTCAATTATTTGTTATCATATCGATCATGACTTTATTTCCTATTTTCTTTATAACCAAATTGAGATAGCCAGGAAAGACGTTTAATCCTGTGACTCCAACTTGCGTTACCTCAGCCATAAATCACACCACTAGGTGTGTGAACAAATGTGTAAAATTTGTTATTTCTTCAATAATCACTGATGTCTTTAATGACAAAAACCTGGATAAAATGTCCAACAATCTGGATTATTGTTTGTCCTCAAACTCCTATAGCCTAGTAACTAACACAGGGAAGCCTAGCTCTATTAATAAAGCAATGTATTGATTGATAACACCCCTTCTGTATGGCTAACATATGACAATGTTTCCACTCTCCTGGACAACCTATTCAATGTGTTGTATGTGTTGCAGTCACCTCTGACTGCATGACACCGTTTTTGTCCAGATAGAATAGTTATAACTCTGAGTGCACAGCACTAGGAGTTATGCTTCTCAGAATGACCCCCATAATAGTTATAACTCTATGGTTGCACACCACTAGAGGTTGTTCTGCTCAGAATGATGCCGAGAATAGTTATAACTCTATGACTGTGCAGTGCTGGAGGTTATGCTGCTCACACTTGACTCACCAGAATAGTTGAGATGCCATGGTGTAGTATATGCAACCATTGATCTGTTGATATTTAGATTTATTTTTTTGTAATTCACCGATGGTCATAATTGTTTTATTAACAGGGATCTGATGGAGAGGTAGGCACTACTGGAGCTGATGGTGAAGTTGGAACTGTCGGAGCCACAGGACCCGCTGGACATCAAGGAGTTAGTGGTATCGATGGTTCTGATGTAAGTCGATATCCCCCTACCAGCTAGCTATATATAGTCTCGCCCTTGTCTCTGGGTTTTTTTTAGTTCAAACATTGTTTTGGACAAATCTAAGTTACAGGATAGTAGTGGATGTCTAAGATTTTAATTATGGAACAAATAATAGCAGAAATTATTTCTTAAATTTATATTGTACTTATGTTTGTGATTAATTTGCATAGTGTATAGTTACTTAACTTGACTGCTTGTGATTAAGTTCATATTGTATATATACTGTTTGTGATTAATTGCATAGTGTACACTTAACTAGTGTTTGTGATTAATTTCATATGGCATCTACTGTTTATGTTTAGGGTGACGATGGCCGTCTTGGATCAGTTGGTTCTGCAGGGTCGCAAGGTTACCGTGGAGATCAAGGAGATGATGGTCCAGCTGGACCTCTTGGCATGGTTGGACCAGCTGTGAGTACAAACCTCTTTCATTTAAGAAACATTCTCCATTAGGGGATATTTCGGGGGTATGTCTGCATGGAAAGATGGTGCTAAATATTCAACAACCCCCCCCCCACCAATACTAATCCAAACCAACAAACAAACCAGCCAGTGTCATCAATGGGGAGTTGTAAATAACAGTCTACAACAATCACATGATATGTCTTGACAACCATAACAATGTGGTGTTGTAGTATAGTGATGATTAGTGCTGGCTTGCCCTGCTCCTTTGGTTAGCAATTAAGTGGAGGTCTCAAGAGGCGTAGTATTATGGTCTGAGGGGTCTTAGGAAGAGAGTGGTTCCTCCAGATTTGGACTGCTGAAATCAGTCACATGGACGCTGTAACTCGGGCACGCTCCCAACATGAAGCTGAGAAAAGAAACGTGGTTAGACAAGGTCAAAGTAACATTAGGAGGATGATGTGGTGACCATGCAAGACATACGTTAGATGTTATGAGTGATGTTAGTAAATCACATCACGAGTAGCTCATCCATTGATGGCGGCTTTAAATTAAACCGGCCAGACCCAACAACGTAGGCCATTAGAGCATTCTATAGCAATTTCATTGCTTCTTGTCAAAGTTATAAACGGCAATTGAGCGACGACATATTGGGAATCGATACATTGGTCCAATAAATGTCTTCATTGGAGGGACATAATGGCATAAAGAAGACTTTATTATATTAGGTGAAAAATTCTCTTTTGGTGGTTTAGTTTAGTAGTCCATCAGATTATTTAGGTTATTTAGGTTATTCAGGGGGTTTAGCTAATTCTTATATTGCGGAGTCCGTATTTGCACGCTTGGTGTGATTGTCTATATGTATTTGTAATCTTGTAACCTTCTAGGGTCTCACTGGTCAGCGTGGCTCCTATGGCAAGGATGGACCTCAAGGTGTCATCGGTCCACGTGGTGCCACTGGCATAGATGGTGATTCTGGACCAACTGGAGCTGTTGTAAGTAAACCCAGATTATAAATACTACACATGTTATTGTTTCAGGCAAATACGTAGAGATGTGCATCCTTTGAAAATGGTTGCATTTGAACAGTAATAATCGTTTTGGTTTTCTTCCCAGGTATTCCATTGTGGGAAACTAGTAGTTACAAGCCCTTACAATGGCTTTGTTAAACATTTAAATGTCTAAATTCAACTTCTTTTTTGTGGAATGAAAATTTACTTCTGCTTTAAAGGTTTAAATACAAGCAAGAGTAAGACTTTGCAATGTAACTCCAGAGTTAAACAGAGTCATGTTTTTATTTGTTGCTTCCATTTTACTTCCATGCTAGGTTTTTGAGAGAAGTGATAAAATGATATTTACAGATTTGAAGGTGTAACACTTTCTGTTGGTGAGGATACTTATGATTATCTGTTGATGAGTGCTCTCCTGTTTATATTATTTTCTTTTTCTAATGATTGCATTCTTCTCTTTATCCTATTCTTTATTAGGGTCTTCGTGGACACATTGGAGCAACAGGAGATAATGGTCCATCGGGTCCAGATGTGAGTTTTCCTTGACAAGAGTTTATGATTTGAATGATGCGATTCTAGATTAAGTCGGGATAATTAGCTTCATGCCAGAAGCCCCAGACCCAAAAATGAGTGATGAACTTGGCATGTGTATGTATCCTGTGTGACACTTGATTGTCAACATGATGTTGGATGGATGGGAAACTTGATTCCCGATTTTCTTCAAACTTGGTCCATTTGCATAATATACATGTCTAGGCCATCCGTCCAATTGAATCATGAAGGGCCTAGAAGCAGAATTACTTGGCAATAAATACGCTATTAAAACTTTAAAGGAAAGTCCTTCACATTGGACACAGGTCCTATATAGTGTTGGGCCGATTATCGGTTTTCAATATCGGTTTCGGCCAATATTAGCATATCGGCCTATACTAAATGATGTTACATATTTTGTCTTAGATTCGCACAAATCCATACAGTAGTCATACAATAATTGTTGAAAGGATGACCCCCAAAATGAGTCCTTACAAACAACGTGTTTACGAAAAATATTTTAATTTGTTACGTTGATCTGCATCAAGAGCATTAGTGGTCCGCTTGAATGTATTGCAAACAGCCTGTGGCATTCTAGCGGGAGAAAACACAGACATTCAATAGCATGTTTTTCGTCGCATGCGACAGTGTGTTAACAAAATAAATTATATTATTTCGGACGTAACAGAGAATAACAATGTTATCAGCCAGAACCGATATTGGCAATATCGGCCCCTATTATGAGGAAATGCTTCCTATTTGATGTAATTTGTATGCATACTAATATGAGTCCACGGGGCCAAAACGTAAATGAAAAAAGTATGATAATGTCGTATCTGCGTGATCATTTTAATTCGTTAAGAGGAACGAACATTCATGTAGTTAACTAAATTCCACGCCCACTTCTTGCCAATAATTTGGTATTTACGGGGGTGGGGGTGGGGTCTTGAATGGAGTAGATTTCTGCATCCAAGGACTCTTTTTTTGAAAAATAGAAAACCTGTAGTCAAGTCCTTCGTTTTTATTATTCAAGTAGGGTTCCAATTTTCCACACCTGTATATATTGTCTTCTTCAGGGTCTCAAAGGTCATGTCGGTTTCACTGGTGCAAGAGGAAATGCTGGTGCACAAGTAAGTATTACTTTACAGGCAAATGAAGGACATGAATTAAGTAAGACCTGTCCCCCGAGTCAGTCTTTTAACTTGACAGTGTTATTATTTGTCATCGTTCCTATCCTTCCTTTTTTAAAAATCTCAGTTTCTTAAATATCAATATGAAAGTGTACATGCTTCATTCTATAATGTTAATGGAACTTTTACATCGTGGTTACTATGATTTATGGTTTTACCACTAGAAGAAGAAGAAGAAGATAATGTTTACAAGAAACTCAAAATACTCAACTAAGCCCACTTTTCTTGGGGATTAACATTTCCCATTTTTAACAAAAATAAATCTACTCTCCAATATGTTGTACATCTGTAACCAAAAGCAAACATTTTAATGCAATGCTTAATTTCTTCCTCTTAGGGAACAGAGGGTAGAAGTGGTGAAAGCGGACCAAAGGGCCCACGTGGTCTACAGGTACGTAAGCTAAATCTATGAGCCATCCCTGATTTTTTTTATTGTTGTACTGTTCACCCCTGTTACACAGTGCTTGAATTCGATCAAAATGTTTTGGCGACATAATAACGTATAGTTATCTGATCTGCTAGCCTTGCTGGTACGTGTTGTCGACATACACAGGTGAGAGAGCTGGAGTCGACTTTACAGTTTTGTGTTTTTGATATTAACAGGGAACAAACGGCAAGAGGGGCAGCATTGGAAATGCAGGAACCCGCGGACAAAATGGATCCCCCGGTCACCAGGTAACGTAGGAGAGTAGAGAATTACTACTACTACTACTACTAATGTGACATTCGACCATGTCAGTTTACAGCATTGTAGATGCACCAAAAAGCAAACCAAACAACATCGTGGATATCGTTGCTGGCCGGCGTAGTGCAACTTGTTTTTAGCCTGTTGTATTTGGCTTTCCCCTGCATGGAATATTCCCTCCTGGAATATTCCACGTATGAAAACTCTTTCCCACATGGGGGGCCGCAGTTGGATAAGAAATCTTAACAACTTAATACATCGCTGCATATGAGAACCTCAAAGTGAATACTACCAAGTGCTCATCTCGCTTTGACTCGAGAACAGTTACATTACAGCAAAGGGTGTTCTCGCTATGTGTATATTTTGACTTTTTGACTTCGTTAATCTTATCCAGTAGATCTACCTCGCGCTGACTAATTTTCAGTGAAGCCATATTCTGCCGTAGGTAACTTTAACATTTATGTACAGCTGCTGTGCCACAAATATCACAAGGATTAGGACTCTGGCCTATAATAAATATTGACAGCCCTGTTGGAGTTGCACCAATTATAGTCAAGGGTTGATAAAGTCGCCGGAGGTTCACTTAGAATATACTGTTTTGAGTAAAGTATCCATTATACTTGTTCATCTGCTCTGCATGGTACCTCGCAAAGCTCGCTGACTGTTTGACTGTCCAATTAAATAATAGTCCATTCGTGGTTGATTATATGTCTCCACTGTATGGGCCCATAAATTTAAACAATTTGAGTTTTGTGGGATTTTCACCATAACCAAAATTGCGCACCGACACTAAAATGAATCCACATTTGTACAAACCAAAAATGATTAATTAAGCCCAGACAGAGGGTTAATTAAGCCCAGAAGTGGGATGTTGATATTTGACACTACGTTACCATTTGGAGGAGGAAAAAAAAGTTATTTTTAAAGCTGCAGTAAAGCATTCACTTGTTTCTTAAAATAACTGGTTTGAAATGAATGGTTTGAACAGTTAATTTTTTTTACAAAATCGGCTATATTATCAGCAGTAGCTTTAAATTTGAGGTACCTTCGATACATCTCCTCAGTTAATTAAGGTTCCTTTCTGTGTAGGGTCAACAAGGAGAAGACGGCCCAGATGGTACTGAAGGCCCAGCAGGTCCTCCAGGCCCACCTGGTGTAGCAGTAAGTTGGAGCTTTTAACTCCTTAGTTTTACTGCTCTTTTGTTATGACAAAGGATATACCAAACTGAAGATGACATCTTAGGTCTATGATAATAGCCACTGTCCTCTTACTGAAGGTGACATCTTTCACTTCTCTCAGTTTTGTTGTATTAGCCATAGGTCTGTCAAAATTATAAGAAACAGCCACTACTGGCCTCTTGTTACAGCATTTCAATCATATACCAAGCTGAAGATGGCATCTTCAACTACTCTCTATCTTGTTAAATTAGATTTTGGTTTGTCAAATCATTATCCACTGGTCTCTTAATACAGATCTTAATAGATATACAGATCAAACTAGACATGATTTAATTGATTAGATAAACAGATCAAACCAGACATATGATTTAATTGATTAGATATAATAAATATGTTTGTAAGTGGTTGCAAATATTGTTAAACAAATCCTTGTTTGAATTTCTCTTTACAGGGACCAGTCGCCTACTCGGTGAGTATTATTTTCTTAATATTTTAAGTAGTTGCTGTGGTTTAATTGTTACATCCTTGCCTGATAAGCCCTCAGTCCTTACTTGAAACAGTAAACCGATGTCATGCGATAATTCTCGTGGGTCAAACTTTATCCTCGAATGACGAGGCTCACTTAACCTCTTCAAGTGCCAAACACGAGTCCTATAGAATAAACGATGTCCAAGGATGGTTAATATAGCATGATAATGCTGGCACATAGATCTCTCCATCAACAAGTTTTTACCCTCCCCCCCACCCACCCATACAACACTTGTAGAGAATAAACAAACAAATCTCGGGAAACATTCAATCATGGCAACTGTCCCTGTAAATCCGAGATAATGATATCTGTTAACCCTGTTAACCCAGGAAAGAGTGTTAGATGATGTATATGAATGTTTGTTGGAACTATACTTCCCATAAGAACATAATCTTAGTATAAGGCCTTTAATAATCACGGGGTGAATGAGTGTGTCAGTTTTGACCCCAATGCATTTTGTTATCTTTCCAACCCAGCAGCTTTGATCCCCTAAACAATACAAGTCCCACGCTGTAGTTGTTTATGCACCGTGAGTCGACAGCACCTCCGGTTCACTCTGCTAGAAGAGACGAAGGTCTTTTCACGCTGGTCCTCATCCTCATTATATAAGTAATTAGAGACCAAGAGGTGCTGCCTCTGATCGAAGAGACTTGAAACCCAAACCTGTTTGTTCATGGAATGATTTTGTTACTGTGATGCTATTTATGTTACGTTATATCACAGAGACCAGCCTATCCCAGTTACCCAGCCTCTCAGACCGCTGGCAAGGCCAACGATCCGCTTGGCTACCTGGTAAGACTTTTTTTTTTTAACGTTTTCATCTCCGTTTGGCATTTCTAGTAGAGTAGATGTTTCGCATATGAAATAATCAACTTTCCTATCATTTTAATCAATATAATATAATACACCAAAACACCATAATACACCAGGTGACCATTTCTGGCAGATTCTAGCAGATTGTGCGATGAGTCCACGTTATGCAACGATAAGTAAGTCGCTCTGCAATTTCATTTTTCGTTGGGTGGCAGGTCTTTTTATTACTCTTCTCGTTTCTGCGTTAGTTCCGTGATGACGGTACTATCAACACAGAAGAGGAACTGAATGCAGAGAAGGCAGTCGCTGCCGTGACCCACTTTCAATTCCAAGAGGCCAACATGATCGCCCCATCAGGAACTGTAAAGAACCCTGCACGATCTTGCAGAGACCTCTTCCGTTGCTACCCAGGCCTTGAGAACGGTAAGGAGGATTTGGCTTTGGTATTTTTAAACCATGCATGGGAAATATTGAAGGTATCTGAAATCTTTCCCTAATTCTGCAAAAAGGCCAAGTGCTCCCCCC
>JAODAG010007111.1:0-18403 GCA_027574785.1 Orphnurgus asper | reverse complement strand
GCCCACTCATCAAGGCCTGTTCTCTGTTGACGACAGTCAAGGCAGCAGGGTCCACGGAAACGGAAACTTTGACGTTGGTGTCAAACCAACATTTACGGGCATGATTTTGGGTGATATCAGGCCCTGGCTTGCAAAGAAAATTATCATGATATAAAGATGGGTTAAACGAACACCTTAACACCACCAAATTTCGCAGCATAATATATGCAACATTTTGAAAAATATAGACTGCATAATTTCTTGGTTTCTCGCACAGCGTCGCCCGGGAAACGGCAAGATAATTGAATCGGGGAAAAATGGAATTTGGAAAATTTGGAGAGTTTGTGATGATAAAACGTGGGTTGTCCCAGACCCTGGGGTGCAGACAACAGTGGAATGTTCTCGGAGATTAGTGGTGCAATGGGCAAGCCACGACTTCAATACTTGTGATACTCCCTCTCAATGCTTTCAGAACTTCTTAGAGTAAAACAGGTCAGAGACGATCAGTTCTAAGATGTCATCATGAAGCATATTAAGCCGTGGTTTCTGCCCGGAGGGGGGGCTTTGGGCAATCTTCCAATATTCTTTGTGTCACCCTTCCCCAGAAATTTTATGTTACGGTAAAACTATGGTTCATGACCTCCAACAGTGTCCCCGTAGTATTTTGACTCAGCTCAAAACTTGTGCGTAGAGTTTACAGTGGTGTATTTGCGATAACCACCGATAAGAAGGTGCGCAGAACGCAACGTCGTTAGTCACGTGGTGGCTTTTGAAACCTATCGTCTGCATTAGGTGTTACTGTTTACGTACCTAACAGACGGCAAGCCGAGGTAAAATATACAGGCAACTGCTGCTAAGTAACATGACGATGATTTACTCCGAAATGTCGAAGGAAACGATCATTTGACGTACCTTGGGCGTAGAGTGTAAGTACGGCCTGAATAGCTATGTAGAGACCGTCAAATCTGTAAGTTTCAAACATGACCTGTGAAGAGACGAGAAAGGTCGGTACAATTTTATAAAAAAAAATAATTGATACGACAATCTACATCTCGTTTACAAAATATTAAATGTTAAAAGAGTTCAGGCACCGATACCTCGATTTGACTTTGATCTTGTCAATTGCTGCAGAATTGGGGATCAATTGGCTTATTTTTTGAAGAGGAAATGCGACCGGTCAACGTGTACAGAAAGTATTCGTTCCAAACTTAACCTCGTGTTTGTTTGTCTGTATAAGTTTGAACAAGCTGTACAGGATCATTTGCAGTTATCATGTTTACAAGGACATGAAGGTTTTTTTTTTCCCCAAGCTCCAGACTTTGACCAAGAGGTTGATCTTAATTTAAATGACCTCTGACCTCCACCAAGAACAATAGTATTGTTGTACTCACTACAGTGGACCAAAGTACCATTACCAGGCTGTACTTTTGGAGTCGTGTTTAAAAGGTTTCAGACTTTGACCTCTAGTGACATTTGATCTCAATCAATAACATCAGATTCTAGTACTTACTACAGCGGACCCATATACCACATATGAACAGTTGTCTAGGCTTTACTTACAAGGTTATCGGACTTTGATCAAGCTTGTTGGTCTTAAATGACCTATGACCTCCATCAAAAAAATAGGACTGTAACTGACCACAGTGGCCCAAAATACCATACAACATATGAAGTTTGACAAGGCTGTGTGTTTGGAGCTATCGTGGTATACATGGATATCTGACTTTGACCTCCACTGACATCTCCATCAGAAACAATTAGGGATCGTATACAGTATAACTACATATACTTGCTACAGTGGACATACCACATATGTTTGTCCTGCCGAAGATGTACTTTTGGTCTTGTCATGTTCACATGGCGTGATAAGCACGCATGCACACGCAATCATGTTCGCATCGATTCCTTCAACCTTTGGCAAAGCATCAAAACCTCAGCATGGCGATCCAGACAACAGTGGAATATCCCCCAAGGTTAGTCTCTCAATAGGCCATGAACAAACTTCAACTGTCTCAACATTTTTAAATTGAACACACAGTCCAGAGATTGGTCATTTTCTAAGATGCCATCGTAAAGCACATGCACTCAAACTACTAAATATTAATGGAACAATATTAACGGAATAAAATAAATCCGTCTTAAGGTAAGAAGCCAAGCATGCTGATCAGACCTTGTAAGGCATTGCTTTACAAAACGGATGTTAGGAAAATACGTAACAATAACATGTCACCAGGTCAATATGCAAATCTACACAAGGCTCTTTCAACACCTCCATATTCACCCATACATTTCACGATTTTTTCCGCGCAGGAACGAAGATTTGGGATAAAACTTGGAGCACGGTTATGATAAACTATTTGAAATCAGTAAACATTTCAAAAAGTTAACCTGGACATATCCTTTAAGCAATAAGTCCTCTTTGCAACACGTGCTGTACGTGATTATTCAACCAACCTCGACCATCTTTTCTCTGTTTTTGCTCGGGTTCATGGGCGGTTCCGTCAGCAGCAGCTTGCTCTCGCTCGGGTCGATGTTGAGTCTGCTCTCGCCGAAGGTGTAATCCCAGACGTGCTTCATGTCGTCCCAGTTCCGCACTATGCCGTTCTCCATGGGGTAGTTCACTTCCAACATGGACCGCAGCTGGCTCGCTTCATCTCCTACCATGAGATCCTGAGAGCCAAGGGCCAAAAAGACGTCATCAATCGTTGCAGTTTCTGTTTTAATTTACAAAGCCATTCAGGGACGCGGACTTGAAGCGTCGTAACGTTTTAAGCGTCGAGTCAAAATACGAAACGAGTAAAACGGAACGACGTACTGTACGGTGGTGTCCGATTGCCATAGTATTTTTAGCTACAGTCGTAAAGGCTCTTTAATTCATGAGATGAATTTTGATGAAAAATAAATATATACGCCTTGCAGAACCCAGGAGACAGTAGGATTAATACACATTTTTTTATGTTTAAGGGGATAAGCAACCCTTCCAGTACATTAACACATGCATATTCAGCACATGGGATATGCTGTACTGCACCCTACTGTACATATAAATGAAAAGTTCCTTACAAAAAATGTGTGTTTCTTTCACATTTGTCAGAACAATATAAAAAAAAACAATACGTTCTAACAGGTCAAATATATACAATCAAGGATACACCATGCATATGTATGAATAATGTTACAATTCAAATATTTAACTACTGTGCTCAACTAATCACCAAACAACGACACAACTAGGAAATGAGGATAAATGACTTTCGGAGAACACCTGCAGATTTGAAAAGCTGAAATGGGAAAAATCCCCCCGCCTCCTCCAAATAACTTCTAGACCATGGAAAAGATGTCAAAATGTCAAAAGATGTGAAATTTGAAAAAAAAAGAGCAGAAAGACCCAAGTTTTGTGGTCGTTAATAATCGCGTTCTGTAAATGACCGGCCGGACGGGTGGGTAACCATTTCGCAGTTTTGCTGTATTTTACACGATGCGTAACATCCCACCAGATTAATGAATGAAGCACCACCTTGGGATGAGTAGTAAAGTACTACAGTACACCGGTCATATTTACTTATGAATGTTGACTACAACACATTGACAAGAGAGAGGGGGAAAAGAGAGACGACAGCCTAGCCTAAAGGCTCCTTTTGAGAAATACGGTATAAAATTTCCCCAACACTACTTCTTGGGAGTGGCGTTTTACAAGCTACGAGCATATTTAACCATCCCTTACTACATGTACCGGAGCAAAAAGTAAGCGATGGGTTTGAGTAGATCGTCGTTTAAAATCCCTGTATCACGGTCAGTCGAGAAATGCCCGTTGAAGAACTTTTCAGAGGCCGGGTGGGGGGAGGGAGGGGCTGAATTAAGATGTTCCCGTAACATCATGGTGGTGGTAGAAGCTTAGAAAAGAGAGTGTAGATTGATCGATCGTCTTGGGAAACAGTAGATGAGTTTTGAGAAAACCAAAGGAAAATGTAGAAGAAATAATTTTATGAAGAAAAATTCCACTGGTAGTGCAGACTGCAAACATGGCAAACCAGAGCAGATGGGCACCCGAGGCAGGCATGCTCAAGGTGAAGATATTTCAAGGCATCAAAGAGAGGTAGAAAACACACCAAAGAGGAACATATCAATCCAAGCAAACTTTAAAACATATATTTAAATATATATAGTGTAAAAACAACACAGATGGGCATACAAAATCCATATCTACAATTAAAATGCAACGTTGTAACGAGCAATGACAGACTTCCAAAGATAAATTTTAAAGCAGCTTATCCAGTTTTAAACTAAAAAACTTGTTCCATGATTTTCATGCTATGTTCATCTATACGGCACTGCTACTAAACTTGTTCTATATTTTCATACTATGGTAATCAATACAACACCACCACTAATCTTGTTACGGCATTTCATAGTATGGTTATCTGCACAACACTGCAAACTAGACTGGTTCGATCATTTTCATACTATGTAAATCTATACGACGCTGCAACTAAACCGGTTCAGTGATTTTCATACTATGGTAATCAATACAACACCACCACTAATCTTGTTACAGTTACAGCATTTCATACTATGGTTATCTACACAACACTGCGACTAAACTGGTTCCGTGATTTTCATACTATGGTAATCAACACATCACCGCCACTAATCTTGTTATAGCAATTTCATACTACGGTTATCTGCACAATACTGCAACTAAACAACTGGTTCAGTGATTTTCAAACTGTGGTAATCAATACAACACCGCCACTAAATTGACTAATCTTGTTACAGCATTTTCATACTATGGTTATCTACACAACTCTGCAACTAAACAGGTTCCATCATTTTCATACAACACTGCCACTATACTTGTTCCATTATTACGATACTATGGTAGGTAATCAATACAACATTGCCACTAAAGTTGTTCCATGATTTTCATACAATGGGAATCATTACAACACTGCCACTATACTGTACTTGTTCCATGTTAGATACAAACATCAAACTCAATAAGCTGCCTTAAACGTGGAGAAATGTTATAACTGTGACAAGGATGAGGTTTAATAATGTGGAAATAGGGGGGTATATACGGGGAAGCCGGAGGGAGGTTGGTCGAGGGTTGCAAGGACGAAAAGCTATCGGAAAGGTAAAAACAGGTCTCATGGAATTCGAAACACTTGAAAAAGTTTAAAAAAACTCAAATAACGGCAAACTTCCTACCTGTTTAATCTGTAAATTGAGCAAGCAAGGAAGAAACAAAGACCGATGATTAAATCAAAGAGGAGATAAAACCATCTTCAAAATAACTACGGTAGCCCAACGAAACTGCCGATATGAAATAGGACTGCGAGAAATTTGGCGGTATAAAAGTCAAACAATACCCCTCCCCACCCAACCTGTCACTAAATCACTAAATCTCTGATCAGTCGTCGAGAAATTACTGTTCAAAATACCGCATCAGGGGCTGACGACACATGTTCATAGCCCCACTAACACAGTTGATCCATCCTGCTCTCCACGAGAGGGACCAGCTATTTGTAACTTACCGTGGCTAATGCATATTTGGGAGCCAAGCGTCTGTACACCAACAAGCATAATTTCAAACAATAGTAGTAACAATTTTACCATTTTCAGTGTCCAGGGACACTTTGGTGGAAGGGAATCTTTATCAAAATGGCACTTTGGATTTTCTAAACACTGGGAACACCGACAATTGAAAGAAATTACCAAAACCAGAAGAAAATCTAGTACATTAGAACTCAGGGTGATTGTGAAGTGCAATATATCTTTTGAGGAAACCAGTTAATTAAGTGTAGGTAGAATGCTGAAGAATGAAGCTATTACATTAGAACTGTGGTGACTCTCCAGACACTAACGGTTTGAAGATGTTACAAACCTTTCCAATCTCCTTGCTACTGTATGGTTAAAGGTTAGGCTTATCAATAACAGATCATCACACTAGGAGGAAGCATAGGTTCCGATCAACAGTGTTTTTGGACTCCGGTCATTGTATTTAACCCATAATGAACCACTGTGAGTTTAGTTACCTTCACTTCTATATCTCCAACTTTGGTCGTCGATCTGATGATAGGTCTCCCAACCAGAGATGGAAAGATATGAGCAGGAAAGTTTGACCCTGCAAAGCCACATTTCACAAACTGCAAAACAAAATACGAGAAAAAAAAAAGGTCTTTCGATACACATTCGACGATGTCCTCGCCTTTCAGTGTCAACTACTGTATGTAGCCAGGGTGAAGTCGTCTCTACACCAATGCAAGGATCAAAACGTTAGTTAATTTTCTTGGAATCTACGTTTACAGAGAAACCAACTTTGCCTATTCGGAAAATCTCTACAGCTATTGGGTCGTGTTCTCAGATGTCAGGTTTTCACATTTACTGAATCTGTAACCATTTCATGTAATTGAAACTTTGGGATATTACTCCATGTGACATCAGATTCATTGTGTAAACATTAAATTTCAGTGACGTCGCTAGACTAATATTTCATACACTATGAAATAGTGGGCGATGCCACTGCGAGAAAGAATTTTTTCTCTATCATGAATGAATGCATACATACATTATGCGTAGGATATTGGTGGTCCATTCACAATTACAAAAATGAGGAGGCAAAGTGATCAAATTTGGTCGGACGCCGACATTTCTTGAGTTTTAAATTACAAAGCAGTGTCACAGTAGTATATACATGCATGATGGACCTACAAAATTCACACAATCATGACAATTTCGCTAATCTCAAGATTTTCTTCAATAGGAGGGCCCTTCCTCTAAGTTGTACCCCAATCGAAAAAGATGGCACTATTTTACACGTAACCGTATTACATTGTTAGGCGACCTCGAATTTCCTCTTCTAAGTCGTTATATCCCTTCCGTCCCAAGAACTGGCTTCAGTATGGCCTTGGCTGTAGACTGGCTGGATAATTGAATTAGGCTACTGACAAACTTTCCACGCAAATAATTTTGTTGTAAACCTTGTTTTTCCTCACATCTCGCCAAAACATACTTTAATATGTTATACTGTACAGTCTACCCAGCTACCGAGCACTAGCAGTATAGTATTATAATACACATATTAGTTATTATTAATTTAGTTCCCTGTCTTATGAGCAGCGTCTGTTACTGTTATTAGTTACATCTGAAGCAAACTACATTGGAACTGAGACGTCTTTGTGGTGATCTTTTTTGCAGGTCTTTAAAATTGTACATGGCTTTGATAGGCTGACGTTTCATGATTTTTTTCAATTGTTCGCACTATAATCGTACCAGAGATAATAAGCCTCGTATGGTTTTTTCCAGGCAAAATAGCAGAAAGTTCATTTCGAGTGGTGAGTGGAATGACATGCCAGAGTCAAGAACGGTATTTGACGCTTATTTTTCTGATAAAGGTAGAATTTAGGGTAGTTGTGGTTCAGGATTCTTTATGAGAACATTGTCCTTTCTGATCAATATTATCTATACTAAGTAAGAAGAGTAAGACTAAACTATAGTCTAAAGCTAGGCCTAGCTAGCCTAACGATAAAAGATACTGTAGAGTAATACTAGTAATAATAATTAATAATAATATAAACCCATCAAGTGAGAAAATTGAAAAGCACCAGTTTTTTGGTTTAGCTTGTAAAGCTATATGTATTTCAAATAGGTAACTGTCTATCGGTTTATGTTTCGAGAATCCCCCCAATATCCATATGAATTACACGAGCATTTTGGGCGGATACGTGTCAGTTTCTGTGCAAGGAAGTTGGGCAGAAAAACTAGTACTAGTACTTAGTAGTAGTTACCACCATTCCAGCGATCGCCGGATAAACTTCCTGATTCGCATCTAGGAAAATCTCTAGAATCACCCCAGCAATCCAAGAAAATGTTAATTCACTCAAAGATTTCTTACCCCTGTTCCATTGTCACAAACGACTACTTTTCTCCCCCGACTATCCATGTTGATATTTTTAAGGTCTTTTGGAGAAGGGGGATGTGTTTCTTTTTTCCCCTCGGTAACACAGACCACTACGACTTAAACACAGTGGAAATTAGTGTACTGTGGGTAAGTTAAGTACAGGAAACTGCCCGACGACATACACAACTAGTATCACTTCCGGGTTTTGTCATATGTCAAAGGTTAAACCCCGGTACGGCGGTCGTTAAAAGACATAAGTGGGTTTAAAAAGAAGTCACCGACGATGATTTTTTTTTTTTTGGCGAAATTATTATTCTGCTATTCGGAAACCCATTCCCAAAAATGTAGGTTTATGTTATTAAAGTATTATCCATTAAATTATGATGACTGGGTAATAGGCACTGCGCCGGGTAATTTTGTCGAGATGGGCAAATTTTACTGAAACTTATTTTTGACATCGTGCATGTTCTTTAAACGTCACCGTAATGTTGTCAATCAGCTGCTGTATTGCTAGTACTACTATTAGTGTTTTTAACCATAGAAATAAAAAAGTATGGTTATAACGGAGTTATAACACTGCTTCAGTATTCCCTTACCTTGGACAAATATGTTGCTTAAAACAAAACTCTACGGACATCTTTTCACTAGGTAAGGATTTTATAGCGACTATAGTATCTATTTGCGATCATTTAGTTTACTTCCATATCAATGAGTGTATGTTTAAGTTTGAAAAGCTTGTTATTTTAATGTTATCGTAGTACTAGTACTACTAGTACTACTATTAAGTAGTAGTGTATAGACACCGGTTGCACGAAATAGCTACTAGTACTAGTAAGTACTGCCAGTACTGGTCAATCTAGTCGTTGAACTGGTCCTACAACATTTGCGGTACGTTACACAAACCTCTAAAATTAGGCCCTTGTTTCCGATATGCAAGTAAATCCCAATTATCCGGTACAGAATATACTGGATTCTCTCATAAATATTTATACTGTATACCCGCAAAATTAACCACACTCACTCACACATCCTGCCACAGCTAGGGAATGTCTACCACAGTGCGGCCACCCAACTACATGATGTGACATGAATGGTTTCATTTGCTGGTTCTCTACCTGCAGTTTTGAGGATGTCGATTGCAAATTGTTTACCTTGGACCAGTCTTCCATAACCAGAGGTCACAGTTTTCATTTTTCTCCTTGCCCAGGTAAACTCTCTGAAACCTTGAATTATGAAGCACACAGGAATCTTTATTTTGTCCTTCATATATCTGCTGAGCTTGGGTCAAGCCTATGCAGAAATTGATGAGGAACCCGGAGATACAGAAAACCCGAGAACATTTACCCCAGATGATATTGCAGAATACGATGGCAGTGATGTGAGTATCAACTGTACTATATATATGGGGTATGTACTTTGTGTAAGACTGCCGCAAATATGTATGTAGATACTAGCCTATCCCTTAACTTATACATACTGATGTATGTATCCTAATTTAAGGTATACATGTACTTCATCGCAAATGGCAGTGCCCACTATTCATAGTGTACGACATGACTGTATGTCTAGTGTATGACATGACTGTATGTCTAGTGTATGACATGACTATGTCTAGTGTATGACATGACTGTATGTTGATACTAGCTTATACATACCCATGCATGCGTGTATCCTATATTTTGAGGTGGTATTACATAAGGCTCCCTATATGTATTGAGGTGGTATATTACTGTACATATGGCTCTTTCCATGAAAGTGTGCCATAGCCGAGGTCAAAATTTCAAATCGCTAACCTTTGTGTTGGATTCTAAGTAAGAAATATGTAAATTAGTAAAATCAAAGCAAAACGTTTTATCCCTAACTTTGTAGAAAAGTTGGAGGTAATTAGACACCATGTCAAGACTATACACAGGAAATATTCCACAGAAAAGGAAACTTTGAAATTCTTCTCCACCATTAATTGAAATGACTAACAGCTGATTGAACAAAAAAAGTTTATAAAGTTTATAAAGTAATAAGCATCTCAGTGAACAAAACTGTTTATTATTGATTGCTGAAAAAATGGTCATATCCTACCAAAGAAAAGAAAATATACTGCAAATGTAACGAAAATAATTTCTTTTGTTTCCTTTGTCTTTCTTCCTGTCTTTCTTACAGCCTAACAAGCCCTTATATATGGCAGTTAAAGGGCTTGTATTTGATGTGACCTCGGGGAAAGGTGGGTATTTTAGGATTAGGTATGCCCTCGAAGAGAATCATTAACGAACCATTAATTTAGTAATCTAATTTATTATAATCTAATGTGAATCATTAATTTATTGTTTTGGAGAACTTGCAAGCTATACTAAGCATATAATGTCTCCTCAGTCCATAATATTCTTTGCAAATATATATATTCTATTTTGTACTCATAAAGGACTGAAAAAACTGTAATGTGAAACTGAGAAGTGCAACTGAACTGACCCAATTAAGGCCTCTTCCACAAACAAGTCATCATTTATTGAAATTAATGTGTAAATTAATTGTCACATCACTGATTAAAAACCATGGACGTCATGGAGGTACTTAGAAATGTTTTGCGGATTGATACCTTCATGATGGTGTAGTATCACTAGCCCACAACCCCCACAGATTATTTTTTATTGAAATATGCCACAGCAAATGGGACAGAATGTCTGTTTAAATTGTCACATAACTGATATTTAAAACCACAGATTGTCATGCAGGTTATATAGAAAACCAAGTGTTTTTGCTTTCTTCATGTCATTACAAGGGATAGGATACTACACTATGAACATACCTCTTTCCGCTCAGTAAATGTTATAAAGGTGATGTCATCATGATGTGATGTCATAGATGTAGCTGGGCAGAGGCTATGCATAAATGTTATAAGAGTACTGGGATGCTACATTAATTAGTATGTAAGCAATTAGTAATATAGCTAGTAAAACTACTGCAAACCTGACATGTTCAAGTCATCAGATTCCTCAATTTGAATTACAATTTGGTTGGAAAGAAAGAATGTAAAATGTACAAATGAAGCACAGTAAGCTGATAATGCAAATTTCAAATGAATGGTTTAAAGAGGCCGCGCTTTCAGTAATACAAAAGTTGCGTGTATTGATCTATTTGTCCAACCGTCAGTAATAATCACATTTTTGAGCAATGATGTATCACTACATTTTATATGCTAAGTTTTTACCCCAATCATGGGGACAATTAACCCCTCCCCAATCCCTGGTGACCAGCGGCATAGGTATGGGGGAAAACTTGCCCGCTTCCTGACAGAAAGTTAAAGTAGGAAATGGCTTCCTGACAGAAAGTTAAAGTAGGAAATGGCTTCCTGACAGAAAGTTAAAGTAGGAAATGTCTGATGTTGTCTAAAGAAAATTAGGAAAGTTTTGGACTGAGATATAGGGTGTCTTTGGAAATTGTATAGTTTTATTTTTCATTCCTACTTCTCCCCCTTTGATAAAAAAAATGGATCATGATGCATAATAGCCTCTGCTCTTCATTTGTCCTTTCCAACTTGTTAAAATTGCTCGTTAAAATATGATTTGCTACGTTTGCAACTGGAGTTACGGTTGTTTTGTTACTTTCCCCCCAAGATTTTTATGGGATAGGAAAGAGCTACAATGCCCTTGCTGGGAAAGATGCAACTAGAGCCGTGGCCCTATGGTCCTTGAAAGAGAAAGATCTCATTCATGACGTGGTGAGTATTAATAGAAGGCTGCTCTCCTCACATCAGCTGAGAAGCAGAATTTGTTCTCCATCTCGTTTGTTCATGTTACAACCATATTATATACGATCATCTTTAATAATGGACTGGTTTGCTGACCATGCAATGTAACTCTCGTTACCAATCCCCAGAAATACTGTCCAAACATATTCAGAATATATATATATATATATTTTCAAAAAAGCTAGTTTTGGTGAACAAAAAGTTTCCTGCTGTTTTCATATAGGGTTTCACAGTTTGAGCCAACTGCATCATATTAAACTGTTTTTAAGTGACAATGTGGGAAAGTATCTCATTTTCCACATAATGCAAGCAGGTGAAACTTTCAAGTACTGTGAGTTTTCTGGTCTGACCAGTTCAAATGTCTCAGTTAGTAAATGGAACAATTCCCAGTACCATCATGACGAAATGAAATGTGAAACTTGATCCTATCTGATTAAAGAGTCTTGGTTTTTATAATGTGATGTAACCAATCTAAGTAGTCTTTTCGGTCTCGTGCCATGGCTTTTTTCAAATTTGCTCGGACTAAGACTTTTCCATCCAAGTAGTTGACTTTCCACAGCGTTTTATAAGTGTAGTCGCCGCCACTGGTCATCAAACATCAGGAAGTGAACGATGCATTAATTCTGCACCCAAGAGGCTCGAGTACAGTAATTCATCGCTATAACGTCTACATTCTTCTATCTTTACAGGCTGGCCTATCAGAAAAGCAATTGAAAGCTCTGGACGAGGTCTTTGAAAATGTCTACAAGGCAAAGTATCCAATCGTAGGACGCATGAATTTTGAACGCAAACCAACTAACGATGAGCTATGACCATCATGTGAGTACAGTACGTTATCTGTTTCATATCGTGCTGTGGACTTCACGGAAAAGTGCACGCTGCGTGCGAATGAATTGAGTAGATTGTTTAAAGTTTCCTTGGGAAAACAGAAAAGATGTCGTCGATGAAGCATTTCTCTAAATATGTGTTTGCATGTCGTCATCTTGTGCTTCCCACTTGGACTTTTAGTCGTTTGCAAAGTCCCACGAGGGTTGAAGCAAAGATCAGACTGTTTGGATGATGGTCTTCACGATATGGCTCTATGTCAAACGACTGTGTAGCAAAGAGCAACCAACTCTAATTGCAGTGCTGCTCCAGAGGATCACATACTCACATGTGGTATAAATATGTTTTTGTTCAGCACAGCCGTTCTGCAGTGGTGATGAGTTTGGAACAAGATATACAAATCTATCCTTTCCGTTCTTTGTGGTTTTTTTTATTGATCGTTGATGAATTTTTCCTCGTTTACAGATTACCGATTCGCCGCAACGGCATATCTGCACAGCGGAGACATTCGTGTGAACCAGTCAAGATGTGTTTGTTACTGTTATCGTGAAAGACTAGCTCAGAAAAATAAACGTGGGGGTACATGGTAAAACCGCGGCGTACCGCTACAGAGTTATAAGGGCTAACTACATTACGAGTGTGGAATATGGATGCTTGCATATTTGGACATGTGTAAAGGTGTCAATTTAGAAAATGCATTGATTTCATGTAAACGAGGTTTCCTTTTTCACGGTCTCGGACTTCACCCATTCTTGGCAGTTTCGCCGCCGTTCTAAATCGTTGTGCAGAACCAGTGTCTTTCACTACTATTACCTTTAGGTTTGCAATAATTACAATAAATTTCAATAATAATAATAAATGTGACAATTGCAATTTCACATGCTTATGTTTAATTTTGTCTTGGCAATCTGATATTATTTACCTTCTGTATGGCAGCAATGCTATCACTTGTTTATGGCAATGCTTTTGTAGCTCCAGGTTTCGTAGTGAGCGACTCGTAATGTCAGTACGAGTCTGGTCCTTCCGTGTAAACTTCCAATGGCACTTGGAAGAACCTGCTCTGTTAATTAATTTTTGGTTTCAGATACCATGGACTAGTTGCACCATGGTTATAGTTTTCAATTTCCCATGTAAAGTAATGCCACCCGTTCTGCCTCTGGCGGCTAGGTTCGTTGCCAATGCCACGGGAGACTTATTCTCTGGAGTGGATCAAATGGCAATTATAAACGTTTGAGGGAAATATGAAATTTTGACAAACATTGACGAACATGTAACTTTGCTTTTTAATCCGGGTTTTCTCCCTGCCCATTCAATTCTCTTGAAGTCGGTATTCATTTTTACCAACAATTTCAACATTACAAGTGAATGTCAGGTTTATGAGGAAGATTTTTGTCCCAAAAATTGATTCGGATCATAGGTCGTCTCATCAAAAATGAGAAGAAAGAAATAGAACAAATATGTTAGTTTTAAAATGAAGTAATAGAAGAAAAGGCATTCAGCATAATGCTAAAGCTTCTTTGGATAATCACCACATCATGGTAAATGACTTCATACAAGACACTGCACTTCTTGCAGTATGATGCCCTCATCAATTAGTAGATGGCACCCCCCCCCCGAGGTGCATCAAAGGTCAAATGTGTGTCGTATGTCAGACGGTGTACTATTACGCACCTGCATCGCTTCACTGGTCAGCGACACTCGTCGGATGGAGAATTGGACGGACCATCGGTGGAAATTTGGACGCATGGGGTGGGGGGAGGTCACTAAGACTCGTCATTGCATCGCCATATTACATGCACCCTGCATCATATGGTCCAGTCGTTTCGATTGGTACACCGACCGTCTCACGATAGACGACTGTCCTGTGTTTACTTCACTTCTACTGCAGGAAACTGTTGCCAGTATCAATAATAGAGACATTATCAATAATAGAGATTTCTTTAATAATTATACACTGGCACTTCAAAGCACTTTGCCAGTGAAATAGACAAAATGAAAAATACAACTTACAAAATTTCAAAGAACAATCTCTTGAAAACTTTTCGAGGGCAGACTCTTGTAAGTAAGCCAACAACAGCACACATGGGAGACAAATAGAGGATCATACAAGCTTGGACATTCTTTTAAAAATTTAAATTACAGCATATTATGGTTAAAATTTTCCACGAAATGAACAATTTGTCTTTTGTTTGAAAAAACACATTAGAAAACCCGGCGGCAACTTGAAAAGTATTTGTAAGTAACTTCAGAAGACCAAAAGTGGGCTTTCCGATTAGCCGATTTCGATAAACGCTTGTTGATCTTGGTCGAGGAAAATAAATCGCCCCAGTATTTTCGGATGTATGTATGCTGCGAGAATGTTTAACAGCATACATCTCTGAAAACTGCAAAGTTCAACGGTTTATTGGTCCCAAATTTAAATAGATGGAAAAATAATACATCCATAATAGACTTTCTTTGCTTGAATTCCCTCGAAAAGTCAACTCACCACCAAAATACACTATGGTTCGCAGAACTATTTACTCATAAATGTCACTCGGGTGCTCTAAATTGTTGGTTGAGCAACAAAAATGCTAATTCCATGAACTCTGGGCAAAAACGTTTGCATTTAAAAACAGCAAGTTATGGTTGAACGTATATCAAAAACTGCATCCTGGATATGCCTGTTTCTCCACGCTTTGTGGTCTGATAAAGAACCTTTAATGAATTCTGATGTCACAGATAGGTCAAAAGTAGGCAAACTATGCACATGCATACTTGTCTCAACTTTTACAAATCCTGATGTCACAGATAGGTCAAAAGTAGGCAAACTCTGCACATGCATGCTTGTCTCAACTTTTACATATTCTGATGTCACAGATAGGTCAAAGTAGGCAAACTATGCACATGCATGCTTGTCTCAACTTTTACAAATTCTGATGTCACATCCTGATGTCACAGATAGGTCAAAAGTAGGCAAACTATGCACGGGGCATTCTCGTCTCAACTTTTACAAATTCGAACAAAGTATTTACCATTATTTAATTATTTACCACGCCATATAACTTTTGATGTTAACAAGAAACAGGCAATCGTGTTGTACAATGGGCCGTTTCTTTCAAACTTGGGAGCTCTGGCAAGTCAACCGAAAGGAAGCACGGACGGGCAGCTACATTGAAGTTCCGAGGTGCGTGCGCTTGTTTTGAAACCCATATCCCAGATGCTGTTAACATCAATGGCTTTAAAATCATCCAATCAATCAAGTTTCATTTCACTACTAAATCTAGAGCATCAATGGTGCTGACGATCGTAATTGCTAAAGAATTGTCCTTGGTTAGCCAACACGTGGCACTTCCGCGGTGGACTTTCTCGGCGTTGTATATGCAGCGTGCTTCTTTTTTGTATTATTTTACCTTCTCCCGCGTGAAGAATTAAATTTATAATCGAAAGCAGCTGCACATTGACAGCTGTTTGCCAGCTATCAGCTAATAGTGCACTTATTCAATAAATTCAGTAAGTGTCATTGTTCATTTAATTTGTCTATATACACGCCACAATATACTTATACCTAACTGTGTGTCAGTTGTGTCGGTATGCACATGCAGTGTGGGGGTACAAGTTGTTTGCGGTTTGCTTATTGCCAAACTTATTGTTACCGTAATCGTTCACCAGCATCACGTCACAGAGCAAAAACCTTCGGAGAGTTATCTGGAGTAAGACTTCAAAAAGGTGAATTTTAGAAGTGTGATTTGTGAAGTTTTAATATTGTTCTATCTGAATCGCAAATAAACACTATTTTTAGGTAAAGCTTAATGGCAATTAAACGACCAAATTTGGTATTTTATATAGCGTGAATGACCTTTGATCTAAACTGAGTATCAATTTTATTGTAATCCCCAACATGGGGCAAACTCTGAGAGAAGCAGCCTTTCTACAGAGTTCAAAATAGATGAGATCAAAAACTTCCCAGATGGATATCGTCCTGAAAGTCTCCCGTAGGTCTGAACATGCTTAAATGCAACACTTCCCCCGGAAGCAGCACCCAGATTGCAAAAAACTTGCATCAGACTGTAGGCTTTATAAGTGCCGTTGTAACAGTTATAGTAGAATACTACTGTCGTTATGTAATTGTTTCCAAGTGCCAACGACCGAGTCTGTCAATTCGGGAGACGTCTGTCGGCCTCTGTCGTTCCATTTCTGGGACCCAGTGTCCTCTCTCGGATTGCTGTTGTCCTCTACATGCCAGTGTTCTGGGTAAGACGCTTTCTCGAGACAATTCCAGCTCAGTGGATCTCTGGCTCCCACCCCAAATAAACGTTTTCACACGTCAAAACGAGACCAACGGGCATATTTTGCCCCCTCCCAGGCAAATAAATAACAAATTTGTAAAGCTCGTGAGTGGTTACCAAATCGACGGTCACTCCGCGTCGCTGCTGTCATCGTCATCTATCCTCAAATCCTTGTAAAGAAGAATGTCTTTTAAGGGGGGCGGGATGGGTAACCTGTCCACCCAGCCATCGGTGGTGAGTCTCTTAGTCCCGACCTGATGTCTGATATATATTCTGCATAGACTTTGAAGAGAAGGTGGGTTATCTGTGAGTACAAAAAAGTAAAAAAATGTTAATTGACAGGCTAAGAATGGTTTTAACCACTGGAATAGACGACCAGGTAATACTTCATATTTGCGTGTAATTAGTCGGACCTTCTACGCTGCTCCAAGCACATGGGAGTGAAAATGTCGGTCACATGTTATACTTAAAGCGTTTGACACTTTTGTAGCAAACTTGGGTCAAAGATCACATGGTCAAAGATCACATGGTCAAGCACAAAGAATTGTATATATAAATTCCCACGAAAATGTTACTTGACTCTTCATGTTTTTCCAACATTTTGCGTTACTTCTTTTTAAAAGCTGGACGGAAAATGGTGAGAAAACGACGTATTTGCAAGGAGAGAAGGAAAAACAATAATAATAATAATAATAATATTAATAATAACAAACAAACAAACAAACCAAAGAAAGAAAGAAAGAATTAAAATAAATAAATAAACATATAAATAAATAAATAAATAATGGGGCGCCACCTCCTTTCTCACCTATTACTTTTCGTATACTCTCTATTGCACCGAGGTCCTCTAACGAGGTCAAGGCGTGCTTGCACAGCTTGACCGTCGGCACGTAGTGGTGGAGCAGCTTGACGTAGTTGACCAGCTCTGTCTCGTCGCTCAGGGCCTCCAACTCGCACTTGTCCGAGGCGACCGGCCGGCAGCCCGGGAGCTCCCGCAGCCCCCGGTCGAGGAGGAACTTGGACGCGTGCTTGAACTCGTCCCAGTCGCCAAAGTCCCCCCAGACGCCCACGTGGCCGCAGTTCACGTCCGCGCCGTACCTCAGGAGCAGGTCCAGGCTGGGCACGTGGGGGAACGACACGTGCAGGGGGCACTGCATGGGGCAGCAGTCCAGGCTCTCGTGGAGCCCCAGGGATAGCAGGTACTCCGCCACTTTCACCTCCTTCTCCTCCAGGGCGCAGTAAAGCGGCGGTTCGGGCCTGTGGGCCGGGTCGGGCCTCTGCCGCTGACCGGTGTCCGCGTCGGGCTTGACCCCGGTCTCCTTGTCGTGGCCGTGGCCCACCAGGAACTTCACGGCCTCCAGTTGGCCGTTTTGAGCGGCGTGGTGCAGCGGCGTGTACTTCCTCAGGCAGGGCTTCGTCAGGGGATCCAGGATCTCCATACACCTAAAACGGAAAACATTCCGGGAAGAACGAAACGTCGAGCCAAATTGTGGAGAAAGCTTAAAGGATACGTCCAGGTTAACTTTTGGAAATGTTTACTGATTTCAAATAATTTATCATAACCGTGCTCCAATTTTTATCCCAAACCTTCATTTCTGCACAGAAAAAATCATGAAAATGTATGGGTGAATACGGAGATATTGAAAGAGCCTTGTGTAGATTTGCATATTGACCTGGTGACATGTTACG
>JAODAG010006668.1:0-18431 GCA_027574785.1 Orphnurgus asper | reverse complement strand
TTTCGAGAAATTAATTATGAAGTTGGACCAACAGTGAACTTGGAACAAACATGTGACATCATAGCTTCATATTGATGTCAAATGCGAAACCTTTTGTGAAAGTCACTATTTAGCGACTTATATTTTTTGCGGTCTCGGGTTCGAGACCCCGAGTCCTTGAACCCGAGACCCGAAGACCAAGACCGAGTCATTTGCATCCGAGACCAAGACCGGACAATCCGAGTTCGAGACGGGTGGGCCGAGACCGGTCTCGGTGGCTACAACACTGCTTCTCGGTCGGCCCTTTGGCTAAGATCAAGTGTAGTATCAGTTGTGTTATAAGGACGGCCCGCTCTGGTTAATCAGGTGGGGGGGGGGGCATGTCTTCCAACAGAGCCATTCGCTACACTTCAATATTGCACTACACACCGGCGCCGCTATGATCTTTGCAGTCCAATCCGGAAATATGATTTGGGGGCTGACTGAAGTTGGTCAAGTTTGGCCTTTTGAAGCCGTGACAGCATATATGCTGCCGTTTGCTTGGTATAGATCCCAGGTTCTTTCTTGGGAGGGTATTCTTTAAAAAAAAACCTAAAAAAAAACCCATTTTTCAATAACAGCTTCCCCCTCACAGCCTTCCCATTCGCGAATCGTGTTATTATTTTTATTGGTAACGGTTTAAGTGCCCACATTATTCAGCCTATTTTTAACCGATTTATATTCCAACTCTCGGCAGTGAGTGTCTCCTGCAATCTGGTAACCCCCTGGGGGTGAAATTCCTTCCTGGGGATGTTTCGCGGAATCGGACCAGTTTGATGATGTTGGAAACTTTCTCGACCGAACAGAAAAACCTGTGACTAACCATTTGACGCTCTTAATTTAATTTTATGTTGCGTGTAATCGGCTCGTCTGTAAATTATCATCGCGGAACGAAATGACGGTAAAGCATTGTGTGATTAATTATATTTTTTAAAAGCTAATGATATGTTTGCTCTCCTACTCTAGCCTAGGTCTGCTGCGGCGTTAGCCTAACAACGAGTAACAACACTAACAATAACATTAACCTTAGACTTAAGAGTTGGACTAGCGAAACTGTAATGTGATATAAGTGTAACTGCTTGTACTGTACTACAGTAGTACTAGTACCACACAATTACATCACAAATTAAGATATACTAGTCTTAAGACTTAAGTTATACTAGTATGATTCATGTACTACTAGTACTACTACTACTATGCGTAGTTAGCCTATGCCTCACTACCGCAGCAGTACTGGGCCTAGAAGAATAGTACATGGACAGGGGTTTCTACATGTGCCTACGAGGCTTCCTAATTCCCCTTAATATACTAAAATACTAATACCATTACTAGTAGTAGTAGTACCAGGCGCCAGTCACGTTGGCTCGCCTAACTCATCTGTATACAGTGTAGCCATATCGTATCGACATGGAGAAACCTAGTTTTGCTAAATCGATTAATTAAGGGTTTCTTTATCGAGTTATGGCGGAGTCTACTACGCCCTATGGGCTACCTATTACTAACCATCTATTAGTATTTTTAATTAATGTAAACTAATTATGACAAGCAGTAGTACTGGTCGTAGTACTAGTCTAAGTAATAAGCTGTACCACTAGTACACTACACTAGTCTATGCTGTAGCTTAATGACTTACTGCTAGACTACAATATTAATAGTAATACTAGTACTAGTAGTAGTACTACTAGTACTAGTAGGATATGGACACCATTTTGGTGGCGGTGGCATTTTATTCAGAAGGTATAATTCCCGGTGTCACTCTCAACTCTCTTTTGCACAGTTGTAATTTGTGTAACCGTTACTAGTACCATATGGGTCTCAATGCTAATTTGCAAGCCAGTCAGTGTGCCCTAGACTTTTGCAATGTGCCAGGCTATATATACTGTAGTATATTTTCTTTTTGTCTTGTTCTTTCTTTCTTACTGCAGGTTCTTTGATGAGGATTTGTATCCTTCCTGACCTAGCTATCCCTTACTACTAAACTAAAAACTAATTAGGCTAGGCCTAGCAAAAAATATACTTATTTCCAGTAATTTTTAAACTATAAAATTTGGCGTTTCTTTTTATTGGTGTTGACTGCTACTGTTCTAGTTCACTTCTACTTTAGCCTCAATTTAGGCCTAAATTATATCAGGGTGCTATCTAATGACAGCTCCATGGTTATATGTTGCTGAAGATTGTTGAGCAGAGCAAAGCAGACGATATCTGCAGTACCTGGTTTCGTTGACTTAATTTAGGGTTACAGGTTAAAGGTAACATTACAGTACTGTACTTCACAGTGTTTAGGATTTCCATAGGTACTGTAGATTATGGTTGAGAGTTAGTTTTAGAGTCTCAGGTTAGGGGAAGCGACTAAGTACTTAGAAGCTTCCTGATTAGAATTATTATGTTTGTGCCATATTAACTGCATTGGATCCATCTCAAGATTAAACTGCTTTTATGATTATGTAGGAATCACTTCAAATTCAAGTGAACGTATCAAGATACATAGTCACAAACTTTATTCGACTTCCGTAACATTATTCTCATGAGACCAGTGTGACTGGTTGGGACCTACCAGACATGGTGGTACAAACCTTTATGACTTGTTCAGCACAGTTGCTTTGCAGCGGTGATGAGCGCAGTCATCCTTGGCGTTTAGCGAGTCGGTTATATTTTTTCGTTGGGTTGCACGGTTCCGTTGGCTTCGGAATAGCTTCGCTCAGAATGGCTGCAGTGCAGTGGTGATGAGCAGATTGCTCCGACTTCCCTCGGCCTTTGAGAAAGTGGTAAAAATCGAGGTACACACTCGCTCTCGTCCATCGGATGGGTAGGTTTAAATGGAGGTTTTTCCCTTGGAGCAGGAAGGGGGTGGATGGAGTGCATGTCTGTCTGCCTCGTAACTTCTGGTTGGAAAAGGAAGGCTTGCTTATAGCTGGTCGGTGTTCAGCCGCGATCACAACAACAAACAGGGCTTTCAATATGAGGCTTCCTAACCCCCTAATATACTAAACTGAAACTTTAATCGTAAATTACGATGCCTTTGCATCAGGTATATACAAGCTGAATGTTTGCGAGAGAATGGCCACTCCCTAAATCACTCATTTTGGATGGCAAAAAAAACCCAGGGAAATGATGTAAAAATATGAGGGATCAAACGTCAACTTTCTGTTTCGAGCTGTCACACTCCCTCTTTTTTCAATTTCCTGGACTGTTCTGTTTCAATTTCCGGGGCTAGTATTTGACAATCCTGCTCCCCTCCTTTTCAAATTTCCTTGATTTGTCCCTGCTTAGAATGACTATGACTACATATCTTGTTGTCCTTTTTGGTGCACGACTTCACGACTTAGTCTGGTTCGCGACTAGACTGGTTTCACTTACGTCACTCACCGTAAGCTGCATAATTAACCCCGTTTTTAACCCGTAAAACCCAGGGAAAGTCGAGGAGCGACGACAACGTGCGGGTGGTCGTCCGCTGCCGTCCCCTCAACGGCAAGGAGAAGGGCCAGGGCTTCAAGCCGATCGTCAGAATCGACGACGTCCGGGGTCAAGTCGAGGTGACGAACCCAAACGCCCCCAGGGGGGAGCCTCCGAAGACGTTCACGTTTGACACCGTGTTTTCCCCCGGATGCAAGCAGACGGACGTCTACAACCAGACTGCCAGGCCTATCGTCGAGGCCGTAATGGAGGGATACAACGGTACCGCGTTTAGATCTCCTCTTTTTCTACGCAACTTTTGATACGGGGGGAAGGGGGGATGGGACGCCCTTGTTCGTGTCGTTTTTTGAAAGAGTTGGAAAAGCTTCGGAGCGATAGGATTTCAACGTCTTGAAACAGTCCTGAAATAAATGCCCATGTAATAGTCATGTGCGTGACAATTTTGTCATTTAAATTAGTGTATCAGCTCCTGAACTCATCACCAGTGAGTGGAATCAATCTGCGATCTAGTTTAGTTTAGGTCAGATCATCAGTCAGGGCTAGGGTCTGGTTTATGATCAGCCAAGTCAATCTGACAAGCCCCCTCACATTTCGACCCATGTGTAGAGGTCGACTTTAGGGAGTGCCATTAGAGGGCGCCATTTCAATCTTTAAAAGGCATGATGTAGGTTAGCTGTCGGGAAGAATCTCTTCTCTCAGAGAGTTGGGGTAGGCTTTGCGATCTGTTGTGTTCTTGCGGGTTGGGCCCCGTGTTTTCGGGGACTTTCTATGAGGAGGCTTGCCCTTCCTGATTCTACTGGTCACTCATAGATACAGTATGATCCTTATCCGCCCAGTTGTTCTTCCCCAAACAGCATCTGCAAAGCGTCAGTTTGACCCAAAAGTCTCTACTTCGTTTCGTTAATGATATATATATATTACTCGGTTCACTTTATACTGAGTGGCGAATTATAACAGTCTTCAGGTTACAGATGCTGTTAGTCAGTACCTGACAAAATTTTATAGGAACGGCATTAAAAGTAAATTTGATGACAACTCTTTATAGGTTGCTGGCAACAATTTTTGTATAGTTTGGAATTTTTCAGGCACTCTGCCTAGGCAGTGCAGGATTTAATCTTCTTAAACTGGGAGGATTAGTGTGAGTCAATCTTGTAAAGAAGCGAACTGGCTGAAATGTTCGAAATTTTATAGGAACGGCATTAAAAGTCAATTTGATGACAATTTTTTATAGATTGCTGGAAACAATTTTTGTATAAGTTTGGAATTTTTCAGGCACTATGCCAAAGTAATGGAGGATTGAATTTTCTTAACTGGGAGGATTAGTGAGAGTCAATCTGGGAGGATTAGTGAGAGTCAATCTTGTGAAGAAGCCAACTTGCTTAAAACGTTCCGTCTGCAGCCGCGAGAGATTTTTTTTTCTTCCACGCGTTTCGTCCCCAGGGACCATATTTGCATACGGCCAGACGGGGACGGGCAAGACCTACACGATGGAAGGGGTTCGAGCACAGCCGGAGCTGAGGGGCATCATTCCCAACTCCTTTGCGCACATCTTTGGCACTATCGCGAAAGCCGGGGACCAGGTCAGGTAACGGACGGACTTTTTGTTTTTGAAACTTAAGTAGGCCCTGCCTAAGCAAGGAAAGTTGCGATTTAATCGTAAGTTTAAAAGACGTTTTCGCACATCTCATAGGCCCCTTTATCAAAGTTCGGCCCCCAGGCCCATGAAAATGCTTAATCCGGCCCTGCTGTTAACGTGTGTGAGGAAACGGTTAACGTCAGTCGGGGTACTCTGTGGACGGTTGTTACGTCCAGTGTCACGCCGTCCCCCCTCCCCCCCGGCCACAGCTTGGTCTCGACCCTAGCTATGGCCAACTGGAAAACTAGAACTGCTCAGAAGTTGCAGAACTTTATTTTGGTATAATGTTGGTGTGTTTGTTTGTTTGATTGTATGTTAGTTCGTTCGTTCGTTTTATTAAAATTTGTCTGCAAGATAGCAGGTTGTCTGGTACGAAAATCTGTTAAATTCCCGGCAGTTGACAAGATCGCCGCCAGATGTATACATTTTTTTAACTGCTGGGAATATGACAGATTTTTTCGTACCAGACCAGCTGTTTATCTCGCCCGTAATGTTTGGCATATTTCAATAGCATGCCAGAGTATGGGAAAGCTTCTCAGTGCCAGTTGTTTTCAAATTGGTGATTATTATTTTAGTCCTACCTGTATTTAGTGAGTAAATTACTATAATTTAGCTCTCCAAATGGGTGAATTAGATTTCAGAATCTTTTTTTTCTTACAGTGGGGGGGGGGGGGATTGGTTGGCAGTCCCTTTAATGATACTTGATTCAGCCATTTTCTGTCCTATTTTCAGGTTTTTAGTCCGGGTCTCATATTTGGAAATCTACAATGAGGAAGTGAAAGATCTGCTCGGCAAATATCAGAAAAGCCGACTGGAGGCGAGTTTTGTTAAATTTCTTCCGTTCTTAAGTCGATGCAAGTTAATGGGTTACAGTCGCACTGTCGCGTTATTCCTTTATAGTGTAGAATGCCATACATTCACCGATGACCTCTGTCCCAGAACTACTTAGGAACTACTTGGCACTTTTTGAACTACTTTGAGCTACTACTTGAAAATACTTACAGCTACTTGAAACTATGTATAACTACTTAGAGGTACTTTGAACTATATACTTAGAACTACTGGGAGCCAATTAGAACTACTTGGAAATACTTAGAGCTACTTAGAACTACTTAGAACTACTGGGAGCCAGAATACTAAGGATTAGGCTCGATTAGATGATCATCTCAGTAGTTTTCATCTTTCTTTCTGAGTAACATATTTTCTACCCCTTGGGTTTGGGAGTTTATAAAAACAGTAGTATTTTTACCTCCCATTTTAATGTCCTCCCCTTGCACGCTGCCCCACGAGATTTTCGTTCGAGGGCAGCTTCGTCCTCATCCGTCGCCTGGGCGGGTTTCCTCTCAACGATTAATCGCTGAACCCGCTCCTGGTTTCCATGTTCGGCCCCGACAGGTGAAAGAGAGGCCGGACGTCGGGGTTTACGTGAAGGACCTCTCCGCTTTCGTCGTCAACAATGCTGAGGACATGGATCGGATCATGACCATGGGAAACAAAAACAGTGAGTTGCGGAAGTCGGCAGATATTTTATTTATTTTTTTTTATTTATTTTTTTCTCCTCGAACATCTTAGAAGTACTCTCGGACCGATATTTTGGTAACCCTATGTGTTTGTAAATACAAATTGAAATTACAATTGCTATGCAATATTTTTTTGCATAGCAGTTTGAACATTTTGCGTAGCAGTTTTGTAACTGTACACTATGTAAGTGGAGCGCGACCATTGGTTGACGCGCAGCGTACCAAAAATGTTTTGTCTAAATGTACCCCCTAGATCCAGGAAAAGATGCTTCCCGGGCCTTTTTGTCATCACCACAGATCCACATTTGGGGGGTCACGTGAGCAGATTTATAATATAAATGAAGTGCTTTGATGTATTTTTTGGCACATCTCTGTGGGGCCCCTTGTCCCCCCCTCCCCCGGATCTGCCATTTTGTTCGTCTAATTTGGGTTCTGTAACTTTTCTGTTAGTTTAATTAATAGTTGTTTTTCAATTATTTCCATTACAGACTTTAACAAAACAATACAAATTAATGCTATGATTTAAAATACTTATCTTAGAAATAAAAAATACCCTTTTGTATTGTTGTCCTGTCCATGTCATAGTAGATAAAATAGGCTACATAACTGGTTCGTACGATAGTATTCCCACAATTTGTATATTTAGCGCTCGCAAAAACACTCTTGTTTGATGGTTGGTAAACTTTTATATATATATCAACTTCATTGACTGCAGTGTTTGGTGTTTTTTTTAATGACGAACTACGATTGTACGAACAAACTCCTTAGCAGAAAAAATTTAATATTCAGAAACAGAGGAAAGCTATGATATTATCTGCATTTATATCTTTGCAACCCAACAATATGGCATACTCATAAATTTTAAAACTGAAATTTTAGCAACGGTTATCTTCGTCTCAAATTTTCTCCCCCCCCCTGCTTTAAACTCGATCCTTTTAAACCGTAGGGTCCGTCGGTTCTACCAACATGAACGAACACAGCTCCAGGTCCCACGCCATTTTCTCCATCACGGTCGAGAGGAGCGATGAGGACGCCGACAAGCAGCAGCACCTCAGGGCCGGCAAACTGCACATGGTGGACCTGGCCGTGAGTGAACTTGTGAAATGTGCTGAATAAGTAGCCAGGAAATTTAATGGATTGGAGGGGGGGGGGAGCAGAACTGTTCATAACAGAGTTGACTTGACACTTAAAAAATTAATACATGCTTTCCGCAGGGTTCCGAGAGGCAGACCAAGACGGGGGCTACGGGTCAGAGGTTGAAAGAGGCCACCAAAATCAACCTCTCGCTGTCGACTCTGGGCAACGTGATCTCGTCGCTGGTGGACGGGAAGAGCACCCACATCCCGTACAGGAACTCCAAGCTGACGAGGTTACTCCAGGACTCCCTGGGAGGAAACGCCAAGACCGTCATGGTAATTGAAGGAGCCGCCGACAATCGTTTTAAGTTGCGAATTTTGGTTTTCGTCTCGAGGATGTGACCAAAGTCCGGGTGGCAAACCTTGCCGGGAGTCAAAGTGGCCTCCTGATGTCCAGTGCAATTTTCAACGGGTGACGATTTCATTTACAATAGTGTGGAGAAAGTAGGATACGGTTGGGTGGAATTTTATTCTATATATAAGTACGTAAAATAGTATGGAGAAAGTAGGATACAGTTGGGTGGAATTTTATTCTATAAAGTATGTAAAATAGGAGAAAGTAGGATACAGTTGGGTGGAATTTTATTCTATAAAGTATGTAAAATAGTATGGAGAAAGTAGGATACAGTTGGGTGGAATTTTATTCTATAAAGTATGTAAAATAGTATGGAGAAAGTAGGATGCGGTTGGGTGGAATTTTATTCTATAAACTACGTAAAATAGTATGGGAGGTTTTTACTTGTAGATGTTGAGGTTTTGTGGATGAGCATTTTGTTTTTGGGGGGGGGTCTTTGCTTCCTGTAAAGATGGATACGCTCATGCTTCCCGATCACGAGAACCAGACTTCCTTCCATGAACTACTCTCGATTTTATTTATACCAGAGTGGTGGTGGAGCTTAGTACGTGATTATCCCATTATTCATTCATTGAGAAATATTTGCAGGAAGGCTTTAGTGGTCGTTAAATCTGGGCATATGGTGACGGTTCTGTACCGTGTTATATGCAAATACAATTCACAAAAACACTGGGGATTGTAAATTATGACTACAAGTCTGACAAACTTTCAGTTATATGTCGATATACATATATAGACAAAACTGATTAAGATATTGTCGTTAAAATGAAGAGAAACGAATTTCGTGAGTTAAATGGAAACGTCGAACGTTTTGATTAAAATTTGATTTATCTGGCAAAGGATGTTTTAAAGCCCCTCCATAAAAACATGCGGCATTTTAAATCGTCCAATTTCGTCCAGTGCGCGAACATCGGCCCCGCGGAGTACAACTACGACGAGACCATCAGCACCCTGCGGTATGCCAACCGAGCAAAGAACATCAAGAACAAGGCCAAGATCAACGAAGATCCGAAGGACGTCCTCTTGAGGCAGTTTCAGACCGAGATAGAGAAACTCAAGAAGAAGATAGCCGAAGGTCAGATTCGAAGAAGTCGAGCCTTTTTTTTTTAGAGATCGCGAGGAATATCTTAAAGGGGACCCGAAAATTTGGAAATTTAAAACACAAACATTTGATGGGCTCATCCACAACTCATTGTCCCATATTCTTCTGCCATTGCTGAGATATCAAATATTGAATCGCAGTTTACCGTTAAATAGAAAGCTAAGACTGCAACGATAACCTGCGATGCCATCGTTTTACCCTAACATTAAATTGCCTTTTTTAAATTAATTAATTAATGAATTTTTTAATTTTTTTTCCATTAACATTGTTCGCCACTATGCAGCAAATGCTCCGGACAATTTTTATTTACGACGGGGAGTTGCTTCATTGTATATAGTTGTCTGCAAAATTTAAACAGCAGGCAACGGATACAAGTCGTATTACTTTTCAAGGATTTGAAAGCTAAGCCTTTCCATTATAATTAGAAAACAAAAACAATAGTAGAAAACAAAAACAATAGTCGTAGGTGTTGGTCCACGATGACATCACCAGATTATTGTGCAATCTGGGGTTTTTTTTTAATTAAAATTGATATATTTCAAGATTTTACCAAGGGAACAATTGTTATTAAGATTTGGAGTTACATAATCGAGTTTCATTTTTTTTTAAATATTTTTTGTTCCCCTTTAATGGTTCGGGCTCCAAATGTTAGTTCCACCTTCTCGATGTGATCTTTAGATTTATTTCATTTATAGCATCTACTTTCAAACACCCAGCCTATCACCTAAATTGTGAACTTTCTCATTTAAATGACCCAATTAAGATCGTTTTTTGGGGTTTTTTTCGTTTAGGAGGAGATGGCTCTGGGTCAGATGAAGACAGTGGGTCGGAGGAGAGTGAAGAAGAACAAGTCATTGGGGAGGACGGTCAGATCACGATTGTCAAGAAGAAGAAGAAAGGTGAGCAGTTTTCGAAAAAAATAAGCAGACGGTATTTAAAGTGGTCCTGTTCTGTCGAAAGCAAGATTATTATATAGGTGGGTTTTTTTTTTTTTCGAATCCTCTTTAATGGTTGATTGGTTTTATTCTCTTTGTTAGGGCGCAAGGGGTTATCTGCCGAAAAAATGGCAGAGATGCAGAAGAAAATTGACGAAGAGCGGAAGGACTTGGAGGACAAGAAGGACATGGAGGCGGAGGAAAAGAATAAAGTCCAAGTAGAGTTAGAGAGGAGGGAAAGCGAACTTCATAGAGCAAAGTAAGTCTGGTAGTAGAAGGAAGGCAACTAAAACAGACTTAGTCTGGAAAGAGAGTGAACTTTGTATAGCAAAGTAAGTCCGGTAATAGAAGGAAGTCAACTAAAACAGACTTAGTCTGGAAAGAGAGTGAACTTTTTATAGCAAAGTAAGTCCGGTATAGGAGGAAGTCAACGGACTTAGTCTGAAGAAAATAAACTTCAAAGAGCAAATTAGGTCTAGTAATAGAAGAAAGGCAATTTAACAGACTTAGTCAGAAAGAGAGTGAACTTCATTGAGCAAAGCAAGTCTAGTAATAGTAGGAAGGCAACTGAACAGACTCAGTCTGAAAGAGAGTGAACTTTGTATAGCAAAGTAAGTCTGGTAAAAAGAAGGAAGGCAACTAAAACAGACTCAGTCTGAAGAAAGCAAACCTCATGCAGCCAAGTAATTCTGGTCTAGGAGGAAGGCAACAGACTTAGTCTGAAAGAAAGTAAACTTCACGGAGCAAATGAGGTCTCGTAATAGAAGAAGGGCAATTTAACAGACTCAGTCTGAAAGAGAGTGAACTTTGTATAGCAAAGTAAGTCTAGTAATAGTAGGAAGGCAACTTAACAGACTCAGTCTGAAAGAGAGTGAACTTCAATGAGCAAAGCAAGATTGGTCATAGGAAAAAGACAAAATACTTCAAGGGGCTTGACTGTGAAGAGATTTCTTGGTGCTATTTAAATATAAAAGAAATGTCTGGGGTGAATCTTGGATGTTGGTAACTTCTTATCGCGCAGTCAATGGTAACATGGTGACTTGGTAGGTAGTAATGAAAACATCAATAACGGCGCTGGTGATAGTCGTGATAGCAGCAGTATAATAGTTGCTGACGATATTAATGTTAACAACAGTAAAATAGTGTCGACGATGGTAATGATAACTACAGTATTGATGATAGTCGTGAAAACAACGACGACCAACGTTGGTGATAGTCACGGTAGTAACTAACCGCAATTTTTGAGGGGCGGGAGGGGAAAGAGAGAGTGAACCCACTCTAGTATTGCTGATATGTATCCCAGATTATGTGTCCCTGATTCTGTGTCCCTGATTATGTGTCCCCGATTATGTGTCCCCGATTAGGTATCCCTGATTATGTGTCCCTGATTATGTATCCCTGATTACGTGTCCCTGATTATGTATCCCTGATTATGTATCCCCGATTATGTATCCCTGATTATGTATCCTTGGAATATTACCTATTGATACTGTGAAGCATACATCCCTCCTACCACCAAAGCTCTAGCGCTAGTCACATTTTCTAACATCTTTAGACTGGGGGGGAGCAATAATTTTGTTTTCCGTACCCAAAAAAATACAAATGGCTCTCATCTTCAACCCATTATGCAGAGAGGAACACGAAGCCCTGGAGGAGCAGCTCTCGGCCATCGAGAAGAAAGTCATCGTCGGGGGCGTGGATCTGCTGCAGAAGATGGAGGACCAGGAGAGGCTCCTGGACGAATCGGCCAAGGAGCTGGACGAGAGGCAGAAGAAGCAGGAAGCCCTGAAGAGGGAGCTCCAGGAGAAAGAGGCGGAGAGGATAGACATCGAGGAGAAGTACGTGAACCTGCGGGAGGAGGCGGCCGGGAAGACCAAGAAGTTGAAGAAGGTCTGGACCATGCTGATGAGCGCCAAGTCAGAGGTGAGCGAGTGAATACTGAGTGATTGGGATGATGGCTCTCGGTGTTTTTCTCAATGTTGTCAGACGGGGGTGCCTTTGAGTTGCCAATACGGGGAGGGAGCAGGCCGTATTGCGTTGACATTGTGGAATTACTCATGTAACAAGCAGCCAGTATTCATGGGACCTAATGGGTATAGCTTTGTGAAGATGTGAATGTAATTTGGAGGAGGGAGCAAACCAAACCTTCCCTTTAGATATGTTGTTCACTGGGAAACTCTTATAAAATCGGGTTTTTAATTTTTTTTGCAGACGAGGCTCATCCACCCTAGTCAACTTTTATTGTAAATTGTGTTGTCTTATAAATCCTTGTAAATGTTTGGCAAGTTTTTACCTAATGTGGTTTCCGAGGGTGAAGACCTCCTGTCCTTAACTGATTAATCTGCTTAAATGGGACTATTCCTATCGAATTAAGTGAGTAGGTGACCTGATAGGTTTTATGTTTAGGCTTGCATTCCAGCCGCTTTCATCGATATGAGTCACGTAACCAACCGTCCATCCCTATCCTGCTCCCGGGGGCCCTCCCATTTAACGTCCCCAACCAACGGTCCTTCGACCATTGGCCACCTCTCAAAGGACCGACGGAAGTTGGGACGACCTGTCCATCATCGCCATAACCGAACCGAAATTGAACTGAAATCGAACCGAATCACTCGTACACCATGGAAAGGAAAGAGGGCCGAAGTCATCACCGCCACAGATCTGTAAGCTGTGCTGCCGAACAGGTCACGCCCGGGGATTCGGAAAAGTTTGGGACTGAGCAGCGGACAACTCGCTCCGACTAGGCGACCGTCCGTCTCCACGCTGGGTCTGCCGCCTCACCTCTTGAAAAATGCCTTCCAACGCGACTTCATCCTAAAAGCTAGGCTCGCAATATCAAGGGCATCGATTATATAGGCCCAAGCAATATTTAGTAGTCTCTGCTTGTCTCTGCATCATTTTTTTTTAAGTTAACGAAAGTCCTCCTAACTGTTTCCCTGGTCTCGTCAGGTGGCAGATATGCAGCAGGAACACCAGAGGGAGATGGAGGGACTCCTCGACAACATCCGGCAGCTGAGCCAGGAACTCCGGCTGCAGATGCTGATCATGGACAGCTTCATCCCGCCGGAGTTCCAACAGATGATCGAACAGTACGTGCAGTGGAACGAGGACATCGGAGAATGGCAGCTGGTTGGTAGTTCTCTCGATTACGTTGACGTTTTATTGGGATGTTTATGCCAACTTTTTGCTTTTGGTTTATATTTCGTTTAATCCACGAAGCTGAGTAACGATTTTTATGGGTTTAAAGAGATGGGAAAGAACGGCTCCAAACTTCAATAGGCCATTTGTTATTCAAAACACATGAGACATTCACAACGAACGTATTAATCTTTTCGTGCATTCCGTCGTCACAATAGACAACAGTTTTAATCGTAATCGGCTCTCTCTCTCTCTCAGCTCATAAAATTAAGGAGCTGATGTTAAAATGTTTTATCAGTGTTAGGATTAGGAAGCAATTGAAAGGCCAACGTCAAGTGAGACGCAGCTCTTCCACGGTAAACGAAAGTGTAACGTTGCCGTGCCGGTATGCCGCCCAGCGGTGATTTGATCGGGACCGTTTAGCCCACGCTTCATTTTGTAAAGAAAATCAGGGCACACATTGGCGACAACGCCGTTAAAAACCTTCCGTTATCTGTCACAACGGGTATCGAAAGCTTGAGCGAGTCGCTTCCTGTTATACCGAAGATAAGTCTAAGTTGTCGATACAAGCAGAGTCTGTGCTGCTTGGTCCCTGTCAGGATTAGTCAGGTTGGTGTGATGCTCAGCTTGTTATCTCTTTTTTTCATAGGGGTTTTATTTTATAACAAATAAAAAAACAATAAGACTTGAAGCAAGTTGCAAAAATAAAAAAACAATAAGACTTGAAGCAAGTTGCAAAAATCAATTAATGAGTCATCCCGACTTTCCATGTTTGAATGCAGTCCGAGTTGTTATAAAGATTTGTAAAATGTTTACAAAATTTGAGAACAGTTGTAAGGCGAACAAATGCCGTCGTCGAGCGTACGACATTGGAAAAGTTTACAAATCCTGAGACGAGATAAAATCTGGGGTACGGACTTTGCGTAAATGAGCTCTGAAAGGGTGACAAATATGAAAAAAAACCTGGTTACAGAGACTGGTTGTAAATGCCTGGAAGAGTGCATCCAGAACTTGAGGCAAGATACAGACCCGGGGCGTAGCTAAACTGAATTGGCAAAATGATTTCTGTCATTTTTTTTTTTCCTTTGTTCTTCTTCGTTTCAGAAATGTGTGGCCTACACCGGCAACAATATGAGGAAGCAGACGACTAACGACCTGCAGGACAGAGGCAAAGATCTGGGCCAGCACGACCTCTCCCACGTCTACCTGGCGTACAGCGCCGAGGGAGCCCACCAGAGGTTCAAACCATCCAAGACCAGAACCGGCGGCAGACCCAAGACGTCTTCGTCCTCGTCGTTGTCCACCGGTAGACCTAAAACCGCCAAACAGTGAGTATTTTGCCGTAATTCCAAACCCCCCCCTGCCCCCACCACCACCGCCACCGCCCCATAAACAAAAGTGTTATGTTAAACGTTTCTTTCTCGTGCGCGCGCCCGCAAACGAGATTGCATTGCATTGGAAGTGGACGGAAATTAAAGGAGCTTCCTCTTTCGATCGACAGGAAGCAAGCCAAGATGAACAACACCATTGATTCTCTCCTGCTTTGAGAGCCAAGACGACTTCTTCCGGACTCTTCTCCATCTCTCTCTCTCGGCAACTGTAGGACGGATTGATCAAACAGCGGTGAAACCGCCGCCGCCGTGGTCTTGCGTACCAGGACGATGTCGCTTTGCGAGTAGTTTTTATTGTTTACTACTACCGGAATCGTGCTGCGGTAATTTGTGAATTTGTACCTATACTTTTCTTGGGTCGAGAGGTCTTACTACAGAATGAATTCACAATGGGCAGTATAGGGATTTTGGCAGTATAGGGATTTTGGCTGTATAGGGATTTTGGCAGTATAGGGATTTGTGCTGTATGGCGAGTTTGGCAGTATAGGGATTTTGGCTGTATAGGGATTTTGGCTGTATAGGGATTTTGGCAGTATAGGGATTTGTGCTGTATGGGGAGTTTGGCAGTATAGGGATTTTGGCTGTATAGGGATTTTGGCTGTATAGGGATTTTGGCTGTATAGGGATTTTGGCAGTATAGGGATTTTGGCTGTATAGGGATTTTGTACTTAAGAGAGGCACAAATGTCGCACCATTTGAATCAACGGTCACTGCGGGATATTTACCGGCTCAAGATCATCCAGCTAATCGAATCATTTTAGCTACACGTTGGTTGTTCCTCTCGACAACCAGACAGCAGGAATTCGTTGCTCTTTTTTTTTGGACCTTGTATTTTCTACTCAACTTGATGTCATTTATATCCAGGTTTACTGTTATTCCATGTTAAAAGAGAATTGTGGGCGTGCAAAAAAGAGTACCTGCATTTGACTGTCTTACTGGCCTTCTTTTGTGGCCTGTTCACCCATAGTAGCGGGAACCGGGGATGAATGTTTTTTTTAATTTGACGAGAAAGGTGAACGAAAAGAATTTCCGTCTTAATTAAATGTGTGGACAAGGAGCAATCTCCGTCCTGTCCATCCGAATATAAAGTTGCATTTTGTGTTCATCGGCTTGAGAGAAACTTAAATTGTACGATTCGTTTAAATGAAGAAAAAGAAAAAGGACTACTTCTGCTCTTTGTAGTGTTGTATCCAGGACGACGTCGAATGGGAGGTGGTGGGGGTCCATTTTTCACAGAATCAGCAGGGGTGAGGGAAACTATGGAAGTATTACAATTATCTGGGGGAGGGGGTGGGGTGCATGCAGTATTCAGAGAATTCCTTTTCTTCTACTAAGTATTTCAGTTGTGCAATCATAAGTTAATGTGGATATGTATGGAAGTTGTGCAATGCAATATCACCTTGGTAATGTAAAGTGGTTATTCTCTGTCCCTAATAATAATCTTGGTGATATTATACGTACATTGAATAATGCTGTCTGTTGTGTTGGATGTTATTGTGGGTTTTTTCACATTTCGTATTTTCATGTGTCTGTAGTAGTTTGAGTTGACTTCAAATAATAATAATAATAATAAGTAAATAAATAAATAATTCAATAACAAATAAATAATAATAAATGCTGAATTGTAGAGTAATAAATCAAATAAAAACAATTGGAAGAAGTGGAATATGAAATTTGACAGAATACTGTAAATTTACAGCACATTCTCAACGTCTGTTGTTAGCCGCACTGTACCGAGCATTGGTATATATATATATATATATATATATATATAATTGCTCGTCAAATTTCTTTGAAGGCAAAAACCTGTACCGTAGGCTACATTCGACACTTGATCTGTTGTCCCCGGAAGTCCTACATATATTTTTTTTCTTCGAACGAGTTAAATGTTGAATGATATTTCATCCAATCACCTGAAGAGCTGGCCGGTGGCAGCCTACCACCGTTAGTTACTATTAGTACTCCCGTAATAGTTATACCGAACTCCCAGTAGACTTCACTCATTCGTTTCATTGACTACGCTCGATTACATTTCCTGATTGTATCCCTGAGCAAGTGAAGTTACCTATACTGGGGCACTGACGGTAGCAGTCTGCAGTCACCTAAATTAATTGAACCACTTACACGGTAAAATTCTTCAGTTTTATCAGTACATCCATTGCAGACGGTAGCGGCCCGGTTCAGGCACCTAAGTTAATTGAACCACTTTCATGGTAAACGCTTAATTAACCAAACAGGCTCCGGGTCAGGGGCTCGAGATAACTGAGTCATTACCAACAAAAGTTCAGTACTTTGCGACCTTCAAGAGTATGGTACTTCTAAGAGGATATATAGTAGGCCTAAAATGAACGACTGGCGTGTGTGGGGGAGGAGAAGGGGGATGTCTTTTAGGGGTGTCATTAACATTTCCGATGCCTTGATAAATACCTGAAACTCACGGGACACACGACAGCCCAAAATTACTCCGAATTAGAACTCTGAACTATATATATACAATTGACAGAGAAACGATGGTCTTTCTTTCAGTCGTTATATCCGATCTCGAACTATTCCTGACTTCGTTAAACTATAACAACTAACAGTTATGGCCGATAACCTCATCCCCTGTGCTAGATCTTAAATAGACAGCTTTGTTTACACAATTTTCCATTCGGGATTGTGTTTATTATCAACCATTTTGTTTTGTATGTGGGTGCATTTTACGACGTAATCACGATCATGGTTTGTTTAAGTTTCTTTAAGCGAAAACGTCGTTTGCTATAATTATAACGTTTATGACTGAAAGCCATTAAAAGCTTCTTCTTCTTTCTTTTTTAAAGAAAAGCGACCCAAGAAAAGGGAGTACGGTATTTCTAGAGGCACAATTTCATCCCCCTGAAAAATGCTCTAGTTTCCCCCCCCCCCCCACTCGAAACATACTGGCTGCACCAGTGTATTGCGTTATGCCAATATGGATGTCACTCATCCATTCCTTTACGTGTCTGTTTGGTTTTGATAAACATTCAATCTACGTTACTTAACAGTACCCTTGGGGCGAAAGATCGAGATAACGACTGGAGTCTCACCTCCTTATAGGAGATCCCCCCCCCCCACGGGCATTATGGCGCTCATTTTTTATATCACATATTTTTTATCACCGATCGTCTTCGAAGTTTTTTGGCGTCGAATCCCCGCCCCGACTGTTACATTATAGCGACTGTTATAAAACCCAGGAGAATTAAGGCGAATCCGCCATGGTTTTTCATATACGCCTGACAGGTTTGTTTATAGCCTAACGTCTGCGCGCGGGGTAATTGATTTGTAATACCCTTCACCCTGCTTCCATCAAGTTTGGGAAAACAGACGTTGACGTCATAATAAGATGAACCCTCTTGTTTTTAGTACAGAACGATATACCGCGTTCCGAGGCCCAAATGGCCGACGCGTATAATACAGAAACGTAAAGATACATCGTACCCAGATGAATGCGCGCACGTAGGCACGACATACTCACGGCAACATAAATTACAGCCAAAATGCACACTGTTTACACAATCGAGGCACTGTCTAATGGCGTTAAGGTTTACTCGCAGGATTCTTTGTGGCCAGTAGTAGGCAGTTTAGTAAGAAGTACTACGGTATAATAACGGTACAACTCGGAACATTCTGCATGCGCAATTGAAACCGCCTGTCCCATTCCGCCTAAAGCAGATCGTCTCAAACGACCATGATATGATCTGAACGCATAGGCCGATTACAACAACGAAAAGTTGAGTGAATATTGTCATCATTTATCTACATTTATCT
>JAODAG010006667.1:0-13615 GCA_027574785.1 Orphnurgus asper | reverse complement strand
AAATACAGAACACATCTTAAGCCAAAAAACAGTACACATCTTAAACCAAAAATACAGTACACATCTTAAACCAAAAATACAGTACATATCTTTTACCAAAATACAGTACATATCTTTTACCAAAATACAGTACACATCTTAAACCAAAATACAGAAAACATCTTAAACCATAAATACAGTACACATCTTAAACCAAAAATACAGTACACATCTTAAACCAAAAATACAGTACACATCTTAAACCAAAACACAGAACACATCTTAAAAAAAAAAAAAAAAATACAGTGTATACATCTTAAAACCAAAAATACAGTACATCTTAAAACCAAAAATACAGTACAAATCTTAAACCAAAATACAGAACACATCTTAAACCAAAAATACAGTACACAAAGTTAAACCAAAAATACAGTACACATCTTAAACCAAATATACAGTACACATCTTAAACCAAATATACAGTACACATCTTAAACCAAAAATACAGTACACATTTTAAACCAAAAATACAGTACACAAAGTTATACCAAAAATACAGTACACATCTTCAAGTTACTTCAACTTAAAATAATACAGTAGCACACATCTTAAACACAAACTACACTGACCTTGTGAGTATTACTCTCCAGTTTGGAGGCCAACTCGGCCTTCTCCCTTTTCAGCTTGACAATCTCCGTCTCCATGGCCTCCAGTTCCTTCTGCTTCTTACGGCTGCTATCCTCCAGCTCCGACACAAGTACGGCATTCTCCTCGAGCTTTTGCAAATGTTCCAGCGAATCTGACGGAAGAGAACATTCAGTCAAGAGGCGGAGAAGAGATCGTGAGTTCGTGACTATGTTTAAGAAGCTGCATTTACTGGGCATCCGTACACTTTGTGCTATATAGTGTAATTCCTGCAGTATTTCTCTTTTCGACCAGTTTCCAGAAGTTACCATCCCATACTGCTCCCGGGACCGCCATTGAACATCCTCATCCGACGGACGTGAGTGTACCTCGATCTTTGACCACTTTCTCAAAGGCTGAGAGAAGTGAGAGCAACCTGTTCATCACCACTGCACTGCAGCTGTTATGAGCGAGGTTCTTACGACACAACGAACCCATTAATCCCAACGAAAATCCAACCGAATCACCAAACAGCAACGACTACTTCACCCACCACTGCAAAGCAGCTGTGCCGAACAAGTCATGCCTGGGAATTGAACCGGTGACCTTTGGGCTAAGAAGCGCACACTCAAACCGCTACACCACACTCTCACCCCGAAGATCAAGAACTGAATGAAAACAGTCCACAAACCCATCTAAATGGGACCAACAAAGCAAAATCAGGCCATGAACCCAGCAAAATCAGACCAAGAATCAAACCATATCACTACCAAGAACCCAACAAAATCAGGCCATGATCACAGCCGAAAACTGGACACATAACACAATCTCTGACATTGGTATCATGTATCACAGAACAGGCTAACTGTGGGATACATAACCAATCATACCTTTAATCCCATTAGAATAACTCAGTTACTAACTTAGTCTTAGGCATGTCATACCATTTCAAAGCATGCCATGGTTGTAGAAATCTTGTCATGAAAGTCGTAAATTAACTTTTACACAACTTCACAAGTATGTATTTTAATGGCTGTTTAAAATGACTCTGTTAATTACCTCAAAAATATGAAAACAATCCATTATTTAACAGTCAGACCTCTCAAAAGGCACCATCAACTAAAAGCAGCCTAATTTGTTGGTAGGTTAATTCAAATTACTGATTGCAGTACACTTAGTGTAGGGCCTAGCCTAATGCTACAGTACTAGGCCTAACCAGTAACCGTCATAAGGTACTCACAATAATACTTAGCCTAAGTTAGGCTAGCAATAATGTCAAGACTTAGTTCTCAAATCTTATTAAATATTGGTAACTTAGCCGAGGAAAATTATCTTTACTTATAGAACAGCGATGCTCAGAACTCTCGGGGTCAGATGCCATTTAGTAGAGATTAGATGCACTGGCTCAATCCTGTTTTGGGGCCAACTAATCTTTTCCTTCTTCCAGTTGCAAAGGTTACAGCAGCAGCAGCAGACCTTAGTCGTTACATTTCTACAGTGTACTGCCAGTACGTATGCCAGTACGTAGTAGCCGGGTTGGTAAGTCCCACATGTACAGTGTACTGTCAGTACGTACAGTATGTTGTGTAGCCGGGTTGGCAATACCCGTGAACAAAATTAGCGCCGAGACGACGATTTCTGTGGCGCCCTATCACAATGTATATATGACGTGGATTGTACCGTCCGTGAGCGATTTTCTAAAGTTTTAGTATAATTAGTAGTATATTACTACTAGTACTAGTATAGATAATAAGGATCAGAAAGGACAATGTGTCCTCATAAAGGATCCTGAAGCACAAAAACCCTAAATTCTACCATTCTCAGAAAAATAGGCATCAGTACCATTCTTGAAGGCATTGACAGTGTACTACTACTAGTAGTAGTAATACTAGTCTAGTACTACTACTATTAGTACTACCACGGTACCAGTACGGAGTACTTTATTTTTATTGAATTACTCACCAGCCGGGCCTCTCGTCTCTGTTTTCGTGGTTTAAAAAGAAGAAAAAACAAACCTTGCAGACGAAAAGATGTCCGTGTCGATGGTTCAGTATGTAGTAGTGCGAGGAGATCTCTTACATTCCTTAAAATGGCCAACTGGAGCTGTAATAGCTCAGGTAATAACTGTTATCCGAGTAGTCCAATCTCGTGTCATTTGTCCCATGTTTCGCTGAACTGGTCCTAGTACTACTACTACCAGTACGAGTTCGGTACTGCACGGAGGCCAAGTTCGTTCTTTGGGTGGCTTTTCTCTTGAAGCGGGTTGTTTCGATTTTGAGGATGTAACATCGAACATTTAAGCCTTAATTAATGTATGATTGACTAAGGTAATAGTATTAGTACTAGGCAATTATTTTGGGCATTGGATACATTACTTCTCATGCTGTGGATGTTTGGCAAATCTTCATCATAGCAATTAGGGGTTTTGCCATCAATCATTCTGCCACACCTGCTCTGAAAACCTTTCTCATCCTAGACCAAGTCCGTAGGCGCAAGAAACATGGGGTCCGAAATTGAGCATTCTTCGTGAGATCGCTGTGTTTAGTGACAGCTTGGATATACAAAGAATGCTCACACAGGCTGCAGGCAGCATTCTTCCATTTAAATAGGTTTGAAGTTCAGTGAAAATCACAAACGGGAGCTATGCCAAGCAAGTTGTTGTGGTTTCCTTGGTACTTAAAACTAGTAAAAGTGGTCTTAAAAAAGGTTATAACCAAAAGCTAGTGGAGCAGTCACATCATGATAATAACTGAAATTTTGCTAATCTGTGCATGTATCATATTCATGTATCAATAAGTCAGAATTAACCTATGAGTATCACTTGCAAGGTCAAACTGTTCGTAAATGTTTGCTATTATAAATTTTATAAGTCTCATAAGCAGAGATCATGCTCTACCTGTATATTTGAGGTGATCGACTTCCATGAGGTACATCTACCGAACAAGGAGCGTTAAAGATCATAATGGAGAGAACATGCAGTGTTACTTATTTAATGTTGATTGTGCTTTCAATATGCTTTTGATTTCTTGTCAAAGGCGCTGCAGTCTCGGAATCTATGTATGTGGTGCACGATTGCGTGTGTGTACACAACATGCCTTGGCTTGTACACATGAGAACTCCAATAGTTTACAGATTGGTTTAAAATTGATGTGGTATGAGTGAGTACAAACAACTACAGAATACAGTATCTTGTTCTGTTGAAGGTCAAAGTTCACAATATGTTATAAACGCATTAACTCAAGCAGTACAGCTTGGTCAACTTCACATTTGTGTACGGTAGTTGTACCTTGGTAAGTACAAAATTGTTTTTCTTGATCGAGAAAGGTCATTTGAGGTAAAAGTGTGAAACCCTTGTAAACTCCAAAATCACTGTTGGTTCAAACTTCTATCTTCCGGTTATTCCGATCCTGCAGGCCTGCCATGCGTGTACTGCAGTCCTACACCTTTACAAGGAGGATGGTAATGTCACCAGCTACACCGCAGACCTGGATAACATGCACAAGGTTGTATTGGAGGTACCGTAGCTAGCATAAAGAGTTAAATGTACTTTTGCCGAACATCGCTAAAGTAAATACCTGCCAGCCTCGTTGCTCACTGAAGTCTCGGTGGAGTAATCAGTTATATATGCCATGGTCAATTATCTTTGCTGTATTTGGTTGCCATTAAGTACTTTGTATCGTAACATTTCGGTAACATTCCCCTTGACTTAGGGTGTCTTTTTGACCGTCGATTTGCTGTCAAATCAGTAGACCACTTTGTGGCAAGACACAACCTTCGATACTTACCTCTCCAGGGTCTCTGCTAATTGAGAAAGCAAGCAGAGAGTCCCAACAAATGGAAAATGGTTTAATGAAAAGTTTCTTCACGACACAAATAGTGTAGTCACCTGGCGTCTTCAGCATCAAACCTCAGCCGGTAGATTCCAAGTTGGGCATAAATATGCCTCAAGCTACTAAAATCAAGGCATGGTACTGTCATTCCAAAGACGCCTGTCCCGGTTATAGAGTTTAACCCAGGGCAAATCTACAAATAAACACGTTATGCAATAGTGGAACCATCTGCACTGCTCGGGTACCGTACGTGTGAAACTTTGAGCAGCTTCCTTGACATACTTGTATACTGTAGTTTGACCGGCTGAGATATGTACCAACCATAGTTCTTCAAAGTCGGTATGTTGGTAGACATCATTAACAAATCACAGGAAACGTGTAATAAACATCATTTTTATTAATGAAAGTTTTGGGCTAGCTACATTAAGTAACGCTGGAACCTGCCAAGGTCACTAATAATGCTGTAAAAATTTTAAGGTCACCTGATATGTACTTCAGAATGATATCCAATTCCTTACGTTTCATCGTTACGTTGACCAGTGGACTGTTCGGTAAGGAACCTCAGTGCAATATTGCTTTCGTTTCTTTATTGGAAACAATGTGTGCTGTGAATATTAATTTGTCAAATTGACAATGCAGGTGTTTACAATCTCCATTCGAGGGGAACATTTTTGTGATAACATCATGGCACACCAATTTCTTTTAGGAGAAAGTGTTGTCTCGCTGTTATCTTAATTCATTTTCTCCTTCAACAGGCCAAAAATGAAGAGAGTTTGAGAAGCTTGGCAGATAGGCTGCAAGAAGGCAACGTCGACCACAAGCTGTGGATCGAACAACCAGAGAACTACGCCACCTGTCTGGCAGTTAAGCCCTATCCTAAAGAGGAAATTCAGAGGTACTTCAAGAAGTTTAAACTCTTCAAATGAAAATCTCCCTGCAGACTCAGCATCAGCTTGGCATTGAGTCTGCGTGGAAAATGGTGGCAGTGGAAGGCCGGTGACCCTTTGGGGCGGTGACCTGAATGCTGTTTCGGGGCGGTGACCTGAATGCTGTTTCGGGGCGGTGACCTGAATGCTGTTTCGTTGCGGTGGTGTTACCTGTCTCGTTCAAAGGGATCGATTTGCAACATGTTATATTGGATTTCAGTATTTATAACCACGATGGAGAGATTTAAAATTCTGGAAATTCTACTCACAAGTATACTGCAAGATACAGCAGCAGGGTTTCTGCCAGAAAGTTGAATAAGAGGATATGTTTTGGCATTAGATGAAATGGATATCATCCGATCACTAATATCAAGAGAGGTTGCATGAGGTATACTACGATATGGAATATAATTCCACCGTAATCTAGATTAGAGGTACTGTAAGATACTATAATTACTAAGAGGGGATGTTTTGGCATTGGATGAAATGGATATCATCCTATCATTAGTATCAAGTGGGGTTACATGAAAAGATACTTGACGGATTCTTGTAACTGTATACTAAGATACGGAAAATAATTCCACCGTAATCTAGAGAAGAGGTAGGATACTATAATTACTGTAACCATATGTACTTGCTTGACAGACCAGGATTCTCTGGTGGGTAAATGGAAGATATAAGATCCACGAAGGGAGAACCTAGTATGGACGCATGGAAGATACATGGCTAAGGACATCAATATCGCTACTCTGTGTTGGAGATTTTGCAATATACAGAAGAAGTTTGCTTCGTGTTATTTATTCTAACTTCGGAAGCAAATCGAAGAAGAGAACAGATGAAGAATAATACTCACATGGTGACTGTCAGTAGAAGAGTGAACAACTGGTTGGATTGTGTAGCCTGGAACATTTTCGGATGCAAAATACCAAACACTGAATGCGGATATACAATGGTTTTGAAATTTAATTTTAAAAGTGAAACATAATTAAACTATGTAACCATCCTGGACAACGCTACATTGAATAGTGTACTGTACCAATGACAAGATAACAACTTTGTGCTTCTTGACAACGAGGATGAAATAAAGATGGGTCATGATAGGTGGGCAGACAGCACACCATCGACTATTAATGTTCCCACCAGAGGCCCATCAAAGAAATGTGACTTGCTGAGAGTCGTGTAATTACTGTACCCCAAGAGGCCCCAACCAACGAAAGCCATAGCAGGCCAACAATTGCCTGTCAAGTGTCAAATGTACACATGCAGATAAAAATTAAAGTAGACCAGCCACACCTTAAAAGGTACATCGTTTATTAATGGTGCTCTCCTCCGACAGAATTGTGATCTACGCATTACGCGGTGGCACTACACTCGCCCGACGATCTCCAGGTCTTTACAGTCCGATCGACAATAGGGGGTGAGGCTAGAAATTGGATCAGCTGTATTGTCCCAGGGATAAAATCAACCTTACTAATTTAACAATGGTTAACTTTATAATTCCAGCTCATCGTTCCATCTGTACACGGCGGTTATTTTGTTCGATACCAAAACAAAGCAAAACAACAACAAAAACGTACTAACTATAACTGCTCCTATAAATGCCACTTTTGCTCGGACATAATATTTGTTTGGATTTAGCATGTAACACAAAGCAAAGGTAGTGTTGGATGAAACATACATCACTCCCAGTGTAATTATCGCTTAGTTTCATCAGGGAGATGCTTTTCATCGCAGTAACAGTGCCTAGGTAACAACAATGACTAAACAAAATTGTATTCTCTGCTCCAAAATGCCAGAGCTTCGTCTGTTTGTCCTGGTCTCTCTGCTCCTAAATGCCTGAGTTGTTGTCACCTTCATCTCTCCTGTTTTGGGGCTCGTTCCTGTCCTGGGTCTTCTGTTTGTCCTTGTCTCTCTGCTCCGAAATGCCTGAGTTGTTATCACCTCCATCTCTCCTGTTTTGGGATTCGCTCCTATCCTGGGTCGTCTGTTTGTCCTTGTCTCTCGGCTCCTAAATGCCTGAGTTGTTGTCACCTCCATCTCTCCTGTTTTGGGGTTTGTTCCTGTCCTGGGTCTTCTGTTTGTTCTTGTCTCTCTGCTCCGAAATGCCTGAGTTGTTGTCACCTCCATCTCTCCTGTTTTGGGGTTCGCTCCTATCCTGGGTCGTCTGTTTGTCCTGGTCTCTCTGCTCCTAAATGCCTGAGTTGTTGTCACCTCCATCTCTCCTGTTTTGGGGTTCGTTCCTGTCCTGGGCCTTCTGTTTGTCCTGGTCTCTCTGCTCCCAAATGCCTGAGTTGTTGTCACCTCCATCTCTCCTGTTTTGGGGTTCGTTCCTGTCCTGGGTCTTCTGTTTGTCCTTGTCTCTCTGCTCCGAAATGCCTGAGTTGTTGTCACCTCCATCTCTCCTGTTTTGGGGCTCGTTCCTGTCCTGGGCCTTCTGTTTGTGCTGGTCTCTCTGCTCCGAAATGCCTGAGTTGTCGTCACCTCCGTCTCTCCTGTTTCTGCGTACGTTTCTTCTCTCGTTCTTTCCTGTCCTGGGTCTTCTGTTTGTCCTTCTCTCTCTGCTCCTTGTCCTGTACTTTCTTCTTCTCATGCTCCTCTCGGGATTTATCCCTCTGTTCTTTCTGAAGTTTAAGCACGTAATCTGCGTTTGTATTCTTTTCAACTTCAAAACCTGATGATGGAATGAACATGGGAGAATTAAAGACAAAATACCCAACGACACTTTATATGCACACAACAACTCTAAGCTGTAATTGTAAAAAAAAAATACTTTTGGATCAAATTTTATTTAGGATTTAATTGTCATGATAGGACATTTAGGAAATGCCCAACTGACAGCAGCAAGTGAATTAATAAGTGAATTATTTTGTGCAGGACTACGACCAGTTTACACTACATGAATGTTACACAGATAAATCTCCAGGTTGACACCATTGGGAGGTCGGCAGGCCTCGAGTGGTGAAAGGTCGATGTATTGTACACTCACTCACTATTGGATCATGGATGGGGACATTAACTGGAGGTCCAGAGCAGGAAGGGATGGATATTTACACCCCTGCCTCAATATATCCTCTGAACATCGGTCAGAAAGCCGGTGTTCATCCACACCAACCTACAGACACGTGTAATAAGTCTGATGAAGGCTAATCACAGCTATAAATGAAGTCCATGTCAAGTGTCTTGCACATCTGGTTGATCCATCATCTTAAGAAAGATGTGGTGTTTGCAAGCAAGGTATCATAAACTTCATATGAACAGACCTGTAGGCCCTCATGAATGCAAACATTCCGGTAGGCCCTCAGCATATTGGAACCAAGTTCATGAATGTCCCCCACCCCTTAACACATAAGTGCATACAAACATATGAGAAGAAAATATAACCTGTACTAAAGAGAGTAAACAATACAACTAATATATAGGATACATTAGTTAAGATGACACCTGTTGGATGGAGATTTGCAAGGCAATTGCCAGACAATAGTACTAACATATATATAGCCAGATGGCACCTGTTGGATGGAGATCTTCAAGGTTACCAGATTATTTACTAAGATACATGGAGTAGTAAGATGGCACCTGTTGGATGGAGATTTACAAGGATACCAGACTATACATCTGCAGAATTATTAGACATACCTGAACTTTTCCCAGCACCAGATTCTTCACCGAAATCCTCTTCACTGAGATGGAAATTAAGGATGAAATAATAAACACACATTTCCTAATCCAACTATTATGACTTCTCATCAGATACACTCCCTTGAACCATCCATCTACATTCGCTCCAGAATATGGCTGCCAGAATTGTTTATTGGATCGAGCAGATATAAAACCATTACCCAGATACGGTTAAATCGTGTGTTAAAATTAACGATTCTCCTGCTAGTTGTTCCGAGCCGTAAAGTTTGGTACTTATGCGATGTAGTGTACAGCAGCATACCGCTCATAGGCTTTATGGAAATCCGAAATTCCAGTTTGCCAGATTCCAGAAACGTTTGAGCATCTGTCCTTTTTTGCACTGTTTTGACTGCTGCGGCTAAGTTGTTTGTTTGAACATCACACCTGTAAAGTGCATAGAACATCTTTTTGTGGCAGGATTTTTTGCTGTTTAATTACTAATTCTTATTATTTAATGAGATAAATATATAAGAAATCATGTTTTTTCTGACTTTTATTCATGAATAAACAGTCGAGACTCAAAATTACAAAATGACAGACGAGGCAAAGCAGAGTATGTTAATTTGTCAATCACGACTAAGTCCAAACAAATGCTACCACCCAATACATAATGGAAATCACCGGTCTTTTTTCATGATAGAAGTACTGACAGCGTTTGTTGTATAATAAAAGGACAATTTATTAACCAATCGCAGTGAAGGATCTCAATAATGGAAGGCTAAACATTGTAGAATCTAAAGAATTCATATGGTGGTGAATGCATTAATTGATTTATGGTAGATTATATGGCCACCATACCCATCAATGGACAATAATTGGTGATCATTGCTATTGATGGGGTTCCCAATTGTCCAATTTATTTTGGAACACTGCAGCAATATATGCAAACACTGCAGAATGGACACGGGATATCATACATACACACATAAATGTAAACAGATCCCATGATACCTACTTTTAAGCATTTTGTCCAAATTGCAATATTACTGAATTTCCTCTCTTTGTTACATAATTTATCAGATATGTGGCAGGAATCATGGGCTTGTGATTCTGAATGGTGATTGGCTGATACTTTTAGAAGCTACAATGTTAAGTTTGGATTGTTGTCAATGGAAGAATATATTTGCAAGTGCTTCTTCCATGCATGAGCAATGTGATACTGTACAGAATTTAAATTATTAGGGTACTATGTACTACATTATGTACTACATACAGTACATGTAAGACCACCTCAAATATAGGATACCATACATGAGTATATAAGTTTTGGGATAGGCTAGTATCTACATACATGTACAGTACAGTAAACTGATGTACATATATTTGAGGTACTGTTGTCTTACCTGAAGTACATTAGGGCTTATTTGGGCTTATAGTAAAGATGCAACAGGGCCGGTAGTATTTCAAATTACTCGCCCCATTGACCAGTGACTCTACTGTATGTGACTTTAACTTCCATGCAGGATACTTGATATCCTATACAGACCTGCATACATCATGTGACTTAGTCAAAGGATACTCGTCATCCTCGGACACCTGTGCGTACATAGCTAGTACAGCGGCCTTGTCAGCCCTCTGTTCCTTGGTTCTGACCTCTTTCTTCACTACGGCTGCTGCATGTTTCTCCATTATGGAAGACATCGTAATATCCGACTTTGGAGATTCTTTACCTGCAGACAAAATATGCGGAGACAATACTGTCCTCCATGAGCCATATGTACAGAAGACAGAGCTGGGAAGCAGCTGTAACATCATTTGCCAAATCAGTAAAAGCATATATACACATACTTATGGAAGCCTGGTGTCGACTACAGTATGTTCATTCAACATTATGGAAGTCTGGTGATGACTATGTTCATTCGACTTAAGCAGTAAAGCATACTTATGGAAACCTGGTGATGACTGTTCAATCTACATTATCTCTTAAACAGTAAAGCATACTTATGGAAACCTGGTGATGACTATGTTCATTCGACTTAAACAGTAAAGCATACTTATGGAAACCTGGTGATGACTATGTTCATTCAACTTAAACAGTAAAGCATACTTATGGAAACTTGGTGATGACTGTTCAGTCTACGTTTCTCTTAAACAATAAAGCATAATTATGGAAACCTGGTGATGACTATGTTCATTCGATTTACATGTAAACAGTAAAGCATACTTATGGAAACCTGGTGATGACTGTTCCGTCTACATTATCTCTTAAACAGTATAAAGCACACTTATGGAAACCTGGTGATGACTACAGTATGTTCATTCGACTTAAACAGTTATAAACCATACTTATGGGAAACCTGGTGATGACTATGTTCATTCGACTTAAACAGTAAAGCATACTTATGGAAACCTGGTAATGACTGTTCAGTCTATGTTATATAACTCTTAAACAGTAGAGCATACATGAACTTATGGAAGCCTGGTGATGATTACAGTATGTTCATTCAACATGTTTCTCTGTTCAGTCTACATTATATAACTCTTAAACAATAAGGCATATATACTTGTGAAAGCCTGGTGAAGACTATGTTCTATGTTATCTCTGCATGTTTGTTCTATGCTATCTACATCTTGAACAGTAGAGCATACTTATTATAGCCTGGTGAAGATGATGTTCATTCTATGCTATTTCTTAAACAGTAAAGGGTTACTAGTAGAATTTTGTTTATTCTGAGCCTATAATGACAGGTGTCTATAACGTGACAAAATATCTAAATATGGTTCATACAGTACCATCGCCATCTGAGGTCACAGATTTTTGAAGGCACTGGTCCCATTGTTCTAATATATCGTTACAGATCTCTTCGACGGGTTCATTCTGTTGAAGAGAAACAAATAATCATGGGAATGACAACTGGAATGGTGATGATGGTACCAAACATAACAATCATAAACCTTGTTTCAAATCTAAGAACTTGATATTCAACCAAAGCATACTACCAATTAGTTCTTATTGTTCTATTATATATAGACTGGAGTCTATGTACTTATACAATGTTTACAAGATGCCATACTGCAGTCTTTGCTCACTCAGTGCAAAAGCAATCAACTCAAGTAGACCTCAGAAGCTGTCCATTCATACCAAGACCTGCAGTTGCAGTAACAAAGCATTATGTGAGGAACCTTGTCAATTGTTTTCTGTATGTCAAAACAAACTACAACTATGTACAATCCAAAACTTCCAGAAGGAGTGAAACCAAGCTGAGAACATTTTATCAAGAAGTAATAACACACCACAGTATGCACTATGAGCCAGAAACTATACCAGCTGGCCTACTGCAGTAGAATAACCTGCTACTTTATACAGACCGTGCCAACTCGGCCATCCACTGCCAATTCAACCCCTGGTCAACCACTGCCGACTCCATGGTTTAACACAACCCGAGTCAATTTGTCTCCATCAAGTGCGATAAATTATTTTCATCGATATTTAATAGAGCTGCCACTCAAGTCAACAATAAAATTTTCATTCCCATTTAATTGTTTTACATAGTCTACTGCATTTGAATTGTGTTCAGAACCAATTTTGCTACGTGCAGTGTTAATAAATATATAAATCGAAGGAATTTGATTGGTCTCTCTCTCTCTGTATTGCACGCAATGTTGGCGAAGATAGAATAGGACCAATGCAGTACTTACGTCAAACAAGTAATGGTGCCCTTTAAAAATTAAAGTACCATAACATATACTCATTTGTAATTTGTTTTTTCAGGGCATCAAAATACTTTAGACGCAAAAGGCAGCTAAAGATTTATGTTTTGTTTATGTACGTTTGGTCATTTTTGTCGGGGCTTTCATGTTGCGACTGGTTCCCTTAGATTTTTGGTAGGGCCAGTAATACAGTATGACCAGGGAGCTGCCTCTAGAAGGCAGCAGGCAGGTCAATGTTATTACCAATTTTAAAAGCCAAGAAAACCACAACAGATTGCTTGGCATAGCTCAGGGACTATTGTATTTAAATAGGTTAAAAGTTCTGCGAAAGTCACAAAGGGAAGAATACTGCCTCCAGTCGGTGGGGGTTCATAGTTATCCAAGCTGTCACACACAGCGATATTGTGCAGAATGGTCAATTGCCAAGGAAACTTATTTCTGGGGTAGGTTTTAAAGATGCCATTTTTAGTGTTACAGACTGGGCTCTGTCTGGATGAGGTTTAAGAGCAGGCATGAACAAAACTAATTTTAGACCACCATAAATATGCTCTCTTCTGCATGATGAGAGTTAAATGATTCCAGTTGTAACAATATTACCAAACAAGTGCATCAGTGTTCGGTATACACTGTAGTAACTACTGTATGATTTCCAGCACTTTTTTATTAAACAAATCTGGACACATAGGCCTAGCCTACACACAGTAGGCTTACACTAACAACTATAAGCAAGATAGTATAGATAATAATGATCAGAAAGGACAGTGTCCTCATAAAAGATCCTGAACCACAAAAACCCTACATTCTACCAATATCAGAAAAATAGGCATCAATACCATTCTTGAAGGCATTGATTGACACTACTAGCATACACCAATGACTCCGGCAAGTCATTCCACTCATCTACCACTCTCTGTGAAAAGAAGAACT
>JAODAG010006556.1:1730-18433 GCA_027574785.1 Orphnurgus asper | reverse complement strand
AATTATTGCGTGCGGGGAATATTTACCTTGCCTAAAATTTCGATTGGGCAATGTGTGCATAGGTTGCGCCAATTCTTCTTGAGGCTTCTCTGTTGAAAGGCAAAGTCCAGCATTGGATCAACGTCGGTAGCGAATGAATGTATCTTAAAAGGATAGTCCACACCAAAATTCCTAAGTATCGTTTTTGAGATATTGACAGTTGATGTTGTCAATTTTTTTAAACAAAAGTTAAATTGAAGCAAGCAGGAGTGACGTCATAGTAGTAAATTGATTAACACATGTTTTTAATTCTTATAATTTTTCAACACGTGGTTGGTTAGGATTCCAATTAATATAACAGAAGGGCTATGCAATAGCCTATACAAATTACCAAATGCCTTACATTATGGATGCATCTGTCGTAGGAAACTAAACCGCTCATCGTCCAGTGTGCAACAAAATGATATCCCACCGGTTTGCCTCAAGTTCACCTTGGTACACTATGTGTTCATTAAAAAGGGTTATACTGGCGATACCACTTACGCGCATTGGTATGTCACGGTGGATGAGGGGAGGGGTAAAGTTGCGGAGCTAGGGGTTTCGACCTCGACTCATCACTGTTGGTGCTGTCAGTTATCGTATCGTTATCGTATTAACGTCCGATGTATTTCTAGCTATACAGGATTTCAGTTTAAGAAACCCGGGGAAATATAATTATACTAACCGAAATGCTACACCGGTAGATTTTCACGACAAGTCCAAAGTTTAGTCTGAAGGACGAGAATATAGACAAAGGGCTGGTTGTAAAGTATCACAACTATATGGCATTGTACTATAATCTATAATATATATTTTTTATTTGTTTAATTAGAGTCTGATAGTTAATTTAACGAGATTGAGAGCAAAGTTTAAAGTCCAAAATTCATGATTCAGCCGCGGCTGATTGATACAAATCTGGACAATTTAATGAAGCTTTATCGTTTGTGTCCCTAGACGTTTTATAATGGCCAGCGGATTATTGAAGGCCTTTTCGAGAGGAAATATCCTACTAGGCGGGATTCACCGGTCAAAGAAACCGTGTCATCATGGTGAAATATGCAGGTAAGTGTGATTAGTGCGACTTATAACTTATAGGTGAAAAGTGTACTGTTCATGCCTATGCACAAACTAACGACCTCGCGTAGTAACATGTGTCAATCACGACCCAACAGGATGTGTTTGTGACGAGTGATCACAGACAGATCAGATCACGTAAACACACTAACTATGTATGTTGATTGCTGTTTTATTTTCTTGGTAGGCGGCTTGCAAGTAACCTGCCAAATGAGGAACAGGGAACAAACAGAAGGTAAGATATTCAAATGTTAGTAATCTAATCATACATTTATGACCTACGGTTAACGGAACACATTGTCATACCACTCGATCTTGCCTCAGCATCAGCCGAAATATCGGACCTTAATGACCTGGTCTCGGTCTCGACGGTCACAACTCAAGATCTAATAAGCACGGGACATGCCCGTCCGAAATACGTCACATAAGATATTGCTGCACAGGAAGCTTTATTAATTATACACAGGGGCGTAGACAGCTTAGAATGTTTTAAACCTACAGTTTACGTAAGGCTCGGATTCGAATCGTGCACGTGTCGGTCTTCGTCTTGGGCTCGATATGGGTGTTCCGACGTAATATTCTACACACATATAAAGGTCTGATAAAAAATATTGGAAACATTTTCAAATGATTGTTTCAGAAATATGTTTTGTTTGATCAGAATCCGGGTAACATTTTATTAAACTCATCAAACCACAAATTCAAAGCGTAGTGATCTGGCTTCTGATCATTTTGTAATATGCACATTTCAAATAATGTAACGTCACCCCCTTTCTGGTAGGGCAGTCGTCCAGATCCTCGCATCACCTTGTTCCATTTTTTTAAAGAATGTCATGAGTCCTGTTCATTTCATCCTACAGCACTGAGAACGACATTCGATTACTCAGTAGCCATTAATTAAACAACAGACTCTCACAAGAGATATACGAGGCAAGATCCTATAAATTCAGTTGTGTATATTGTAACGTCACCTCCTGCCTAATAGGGCAGTCGTCTAGATCCTAATCATTGTGCACAAGATGCTGGCTACTTAAAAAAAATAAGTCCCAACTTTGGCGATTAACAGCCGGAATCTCTGCAGTACCACAACATCATTGCGCTGGTTGCTTTTATTTAACCAGCTGAATCAGTTACTCCAGAATACGCGCGTCAATAATATAACAATTATCAGAGACACCGCGCCAGCTCAGCTATGCGGTCACGTGACTTCCGGAGATTCGAGTCGTGGAGTTTGGCGGTCACGTGACTTCCAGAGACCGGGAAGTCGAGCCGTGGAACAAAGGCGGCGTAAAGAACTGCGCAAACACGCGCGACTTCTACTTAAAGGAACATTAGCATAATTAAATTATCACTAATACGCGTTTACACGTTTAACATTTAAAACCAAAAATAGAGTTTAAGCACGGTTTTAAAAATCGCTACGCCCGCTCAGTTACAATATGATGGTAATTTGATAATTCTTAATGGACTCTGGTCATTGTAAGCAACCAGGATCATTTCGTTAATTGATCAGATACCCTGATCACATTTTTTAAACATATTTATCTGGTCAATTTGATCAGATTCTGATCGGTGCCCGATTGATCAGTCATTCTGATCAAATTTGATACGGATCTGATCAGATTTGATCAAGATTTGATCAGACCTCTTTTAAGACTATAATCTTAGCAGTACCACAATGATTCCGAAATTTGCGGGAAATCCCGAGAATGTGACGATGATGAATTTGCAGGTTTTCTTGAAGCTACAATGTCTGTCTACTCAGGAACTCTCATAGTTACTTTCCGGTATACACAGCGTGCGAACTATGTTGACTTGCTAAAGTCCCCGGGCCGTTATGTTTTCATCTTCATTCCCATGCGTTAGACAGCGCCCTCCCTATGTGTAAGTCGGGAGGGTTCTCGTCGAGGGGAACGATCCTCGAACGACCTTAGAACACGACGGACATTTATGCTCCAACATAAAATGGTATACATTAAGTACCGGTAAGTAAGTATTTGGAATTGGAATTATCGAACAATTTAATTACAGGTCATCGGGAGGTATACTATTACACGAATCATTGCTATATATATATATATTTAATTTTGTCTAGACCAGAGATTGGACAATGTAACAACCTCATGGATATTGGTGCCAGGAATATATTCTCGGAAGAACACGATATTTTCAGAGAATCAGTCCGCCGATTTTTTAAGGAAGAAATCACCCCAAACCAAGAAAAGTAAGCTTGAAGAAAAACAAAACTAAAATCAAGAGTGACAGATAGGTTTGTAATTACTCTTAGCAATAGTGCCAAAACATTCACTAATTTAAGGGTTTGATTGGTAATAAACACATAATTTTCAGCAAAGCACTAAATATTTTTTTGTTATGTATATAAAAAACCATCATCTACATCATGATTGATCGTTTTTTGTTAGGACAATTTAGGCAGCATGTTTCATAGGTATGCAGCATTTTACAACCTGTATAATTATGTAGACAGAATATTCGGAAATATTTCATATTTCAGACCTGTATTTATTTAGGCAGCATCTTTCAGACATGCCGAGAGCGCGAGAAGAGGTCGGTACTCGTTAATATGTTCAATCAGCAGATCGTAATAATAAAATAGACACCACACGTGCATTGAACTATTCTGAGATATTATGTCCCCCACAACTTGCAACAATTGGTCCACGTACTACTGCGTCTAATGCACCTCTCATGTCTTTCACTTTTGCTCACCAAAGATGGGAAAAACAAAGACACGTCGGGAAGGAAATATGGGCAAAGATGGGAGCAGCCGGTTTGTTAGGAGTTGGGATTCCGGCTGATATCGGAGGCGTCGGTGGAGATTTCAAAACGAGCATGATCGTTACAGAAGAACAGTACGTTGGGTTTTTGTTTATTTTTAAAACTTCTTTTTGGTTTGTAGGCCATCGAAGAAGACTAATCACAGAGAAGGGTTTTACTTTTTACGGCTCAGTATTGGCTTCTTGAAATGTTCTGCAGACATGCAGTAGAGTTTTCACTCAGAGCTTTGTCTGGGACTTAATTAATAGCGAAAATTTGTTCTACTCTATCGCAAATGGAAAAACAAAGAAAAGTATTCGCGATACACGGCATACTTAGAAACTACCATGGTAAGGCGATACACGTACTAGCCTACCTGTACTAAGAGACAACAAAAGTCCATACACGAACTACTTATACTTATAGACCACCAGAAAAGTCGATACTCCGTATACTTAGGCCTGTATACTTCCAGAAAAGTACTTATAGGCCTATACTATAAGAAAAGCCAATAAACATACTACTTATACTTAGAGACTACTACCAGAAAGGTTGTTACACGTACTGATTATTACTTAGAGAAAATCCAATACATGTGCTACTTATACTACTTGACTACAAAAGTCAATACACGGACAACCTTGTAATTCGTGGACCGAATTGTACTGTTCAGATTTAAAAATAGATTTTAACTGCTGTTAAGTAGCCCGAAACACACTGAAGACAGTTAAAACTATTCTATTTTCATGTTATTATTATTATTATTATTATTTTTATTATTATTATTATTATTATTATTATTATTATTAGTAGTAGTAGTAGTAGGATTAGAGTGTTGACGATTGTTGGTACATTCAAAGGTTTGTCCCTTCAACATACACCGCGATAGCTCGTTTTTCAATTGTCATCTGTCTATGATATAGACAGTGCTATCCACGTGATAACCTATGCTTTCCGTTATGCTTCATACTCCAATAAGGGCCTACGCCAACTGCGGGGGCACAGCGTGGCCACTCCACAGTGATATCGTGATGCCTTACATTGCCGACTACGGCACCGAGGAACAGATTGAGAGATTTATACCAAGCATGGCGGCTGGTACCAATATCGGTGCCATCGCAATGACGGAAGCAGATGCAGGCAGGTGACTACCGCCACAACTCTATCGACAATATTATATATATCTAATATGTAAAAAATACGCCTCGGAATTATGAAATTCCTTTTTAAACCGATACACCTCATCTAATCGAATAATCGATCGGATTATACTACCCTCTCATTGTGGAGTTTTTTCTTCTTGGCGTGTACCACAATCGACTCTTTGAGACACGAACGCATGCCTATACATTTATATAGAATTTAAATTGTTACCAGCACTGTACATGTTTGCCACACAAGTTCAAGATCACACATGTTGACGTTAGCTGCAAGGGAGTGGGGTTAAGTATTTGCCAAAATATGTATGACGAGTTTAGAACTTGAGCCAATTATTGTATTACACTTATATATATATTATATTATATTCATACTTCATCATTCACAGCAATTCAATTAGGAAATTAGGAAAATTATACCGATGTGTTCCTTTCTTCTGCTATTTTACATTAGCGACCTACAAGGAATAAAGACTTACGCCAAGCGAGACGGGGATGACTGGATACTCAATGGCAGTAAGGTAATTTTCATTAACAACTAAACATGAACGATATAAGCGAACATATACAAAATCCAAACCCCCCCCGAATGGGGTCCGAATTTTCGAATTACATAACCATATTGGCTAACCCAAAGCTAACAATATTTCAACTTTTCGTGGTTCTCCAAGAACGACGAACTTTTTCTTTTGAATTATTGGGCGGAAATTAAGGATTTGTTCCTCGGATTTTTTTTTTTGGGGGGGGAATTTCACATATTTTAAACATTTTTGTTTAACATATAGACCACTTAAATTGTGTTATATTGAACAAATACGCATTGGATATGCATATGTTCCGGCAAAAATAACGCACGTGTATGATGTCTTAGTGACGTAGCTAGACGCTAGGGGGAAACAAATACACAAAACAAAAAGAGACCATATTGGCAAATCCAAGGCTACTTGTATTTCAAGCTCTCCAGAAATCTCTCCAGAAATTTGGATATTTTCGTAATTTGTAGAAAGTATTGATATTGAAATTTTAAACATAATATCCAAAATTTTCGTCATTTTCTAAGAAAAATGCCAACTGACCCACATACCAGCCCCAGTCCTATTTCGATCTCACTGCCGAGGCCAATATATCATTGGGCGAGTGTAGTGTCACGTTGGAGGAGTACGGTACATGCGGATGACACGGTCGGACTGTTAAGGCCAAGAAAATCATTGGGATAGTGTAGTGCCACGTAACGTGTATGTAATTTATGACTCTGTTGAAGGACATTACATTAACCAAAGCGGGCCGTCCTTAATTAAGGTAATAACACATAGATGATATTAGCAAAAGCAAGAGACAAATTTTATTGTTCATCTTACTAAGATCTCTGTTAATAATCATAAACTAGTTAGTTGGTATACGAGGATTACTAAAAAGTACTTCGCTAGCTGTTGAAGTAAACAACAGCTATATAGATAGCTGCAGTAATAAATAGAAGCTTGTAATTGGGTATTAATCATCTGGGCAACATATTAAGGGAACTTCCCATGCCTGTAACATGTTGGGGATTGGACAGTCAGAGAGGCAGATGCCGCGCACAGCGCCTTGATTAAGCTCGTTCGACAGGATATAAGACAAGTTCTTACACACAGGCATTTAAATTGTAAATACGACTCTTTATGAGACTCTTTTTTGTGATGGTTTCAATTAAGATGATGATATGTATATTACATAAAGTGTCTTTATGTTCTTTTGTTATGGTAAAGAGGAGAATTCACCACATTTACAAAGCTAAACTATATAAGCTGATTATCGTCGGTTCTCCACAGTCTGTTATATTATTTGTTTTGTTCTTTATGATGGGTGAAAGTGTTCCATGTATGTATACTGGAGTTTTGTTCTTTATGATGGGTGAAAGTGTTCCATGTATGTATACTGGAGTTTTGTTCTTTATGATGGGTGAAAGTGTTCCATGTATGTATACTGGAGTTTTGTACTTTATGATGGGTGAAAGTGTTTCATGTCTGTATACTGGAGTTTTGTTCTTTATGATGGGTGAAAGTGTTCCATGTAGCCTATGTATACTGGAGTTTTGTTCTTTATGATGGGTGAAAGTGTTCCAAGTATGTATACTGGAGTTTTGTTTTCTTTTTTTGTTACATTTCTATAAGGTGTTCATCTCCAATGGATTCCTGGCTGACACTGTCATTGTGGTCGCTATCACGCGGTTAAACGAAACGAGGAAAGCTCACGGCATTTCACTCTTCATGGTAGAGGATGGCATGCCAGGTTTCCAAAAGGGAAGAATTTTGGAGAAAATCGGACAAAAAGCATCGGTGAGTTGTACCAACCGGCTTAACAACTGTAATATTTCGAATGAAAGGCACTTGTCTCAGTCCCGGGACCTTTTGTGACAACTTTGTAGTCGATTCCATTGCTCGAAATGTTCTCCAAAGCTTTGCTCATGGCCAGTGAAATTAAATATGCTTGTTACGAAGAGCCACCCAAGAAAGAACCTTGGGCACCCCCAAAACGTTGGATGTTTATAACACGGCACGATCGGACTGTCAAGACATGGAGATCATTGAGTGAGTGTAGTGCCACGTTATGTGTAGCGCATGACTCTGTTGGAGGATAGCTTCACCATTACCATTGTCGTCCTTGACACCACATTTACTACATACGTTCATAGCCACGAGACCAAACATTGAGCACATGATATATAGGCCTATGTATTATATATACTGAAAGCTGCCTGGTGCATGCTCAACACACAGACTCAGTTAAAGTAAATACACCCTAAAACAATTGGTTAAATTGGAACCCACATCAGTTGGGTAATGACCCAACTGCAGTGGGTTCCAATGTCACATATGGTACTCAAAAAGCGGGTCACATTTTAGGATCAATTTTGAGGCACCTTTTCATAGGTTGGATACACACATTCACACAGAACTGAGTCAATAATTACCCCAATAATGGAGTACGTGGCAGATACACTCCAACAATTTCAAGAGGATAGGCTGCTACCATCCTTGCATATGGTACTTACTCGATAAGGACATTCAAACCGAGAATAAAATGCGCAGGTCCAAAAAAGGTTTGTCCTAATTATTTATCGCCCCCACCCCCGGCCCCGCCCCATATAAAAGCACTGTGAAGTACAGTACACAATTTGCCAAATTTAACTGTTGATTGTTTAAATTAAAATCTTTCAGGATGCTGCTGAATTATTTTTTGAAGATGTTCGTCTTCCGTCGTCGGCTATCCTCGGAGGTGAATCCATGATGGATAAAGGTTTCTATCTTCTGATGGACCAGCTTCCAAGAGAACGCCTCCTCCTCTCCGTGGCCGCCCAGTGCCACGCAGAGTACATGTTTGAAATTACGCGTGATTACATCCGCAAAAGGAAGGCTTTCGGGAATACATTGTCAAAACTCCAGGTAGGCATGAACGATTTAACAATTTAACTATTTTCTCTCTTTTTTTTTGGGGGGGGGGAGTAAACGGGACGCCTAAGGCAAGCCATCAGAACTTTAATTACTGGTCATGATTCGTGATGAAATTTGCCAGTCAGATGAGATTGAATTTCCTCTGGCTTTCCTTGATGTGTTTTTCCATTTATCGTTTTGATTCTATCCAATTCAACTTTATTTCATCATTTAAGACGAAGAAGACAAACCCCAAGTCAATTTCATGGACAATAATTAGCAGTACATTTCCAATAAAGAGAGAGATGGTAGATAAATCATTTGAGGAGTTTCACCGGGAAGCAACACAGTGCTTGTTTTCCGTGAATTATATCAACCAATGTAATGCAACGAAGTAAGCAAGTAACCATCTCATCTCATCCTGATCCTGGGGTAGTTTTGTATCAATTTCTTTAAGTGGACGCTGTTAATAGGCACATTTCCAAGGTTGTAGACTTTGGAAGTTTGTTTGGGTTCTTTATGGTTTGGGTCCTTGAGGACACCCCTCCTTCCTGACCCTTTTCTATGCTAAACTACAGTAGTCAAAGAAAATTAAAGTTATGTTTAAGGAACAGCAAGGGAAAAGACCCATCTAAGACGACCACATATTTAGGATTTTCATCAATTGGTGATAATTATTCTACAGACCTTGAGTAATCAGAACAAGGTATTGTATTATACTGTCATAGCAATGGCTATGTGTAACCAACATATTGGTGATATATTTATGGGAGTAACTTGTGATTGATTGATATCAATGGCATGTTGAGCTAAATGGAAGTTAGCAGGCATAATGACAGCGAAATAACAAAAGAAAAAAAACACAGAAAACGAAATCAGCAAAGAGGTGAGTGTAGGCCTATGGATTCTACCTACATTGTAAATACTGGCAGCGAAGTTATCATGTCTACAAAATTTATCGAACTGCCAAATTTTCGTGGCAAAGTAAGAGTTGTTCGGGAAATAACCAGCGCTCACGTGACAATTTAGCTATTAAAAATACAAAATAATTTACATATTTGTTTTAAACCGCGCGACCGATTCCACGCCTGTGGTTTTAACATCTCGTCGCTTGTTCAAATTTGTAACGCAGACGATACAACACAAAATGGCCGAAATGAAGACATCCATTTGTATCGGGCGGGCTTTCACAGATAACTGTCTGCGCCTATATGAAGAGGAGCGACTGGATAATAGCACGGTGTCTATGTGCAAGTACTGGTAAGGATTCGCCGAGAGGCAATTGAAAAGGATAAAAAATACAATTAAATAAAACAAAATACCAATGTATTATACCTTTAAAGTCCCAAGGGCGGCATTATACACCAGAAGTAAACTCGTTACAACGGAGCTAAACAGTAAATAGTAGGCCATGTCCAGGTTTACTTTTTAATTTTATGCGTTCATACTTTCATTATTAAAAAAAATTAGTAAAATCGATTCATTTTTTTCAAGAGATGCTATAATTGATCAGTGGTAAATTACCTATTGTCAGCGATCTCATGATCAAGTGAAAAAAGAGGGTTGCTCTTCAAAGCAATCGAAAACACAGTTTAAGTACTTTCATTTTTAATGTCAATATCAATAAGCCGTCCCGTGAAGTATATATTCATATGACGCGTGACCCAATATGACGCCCGACTGTTCGACTATAGCTATTTACGATCTCTCGTCGTCGTATAGCCTAGAGGTCTATCTATGCGTTCTTGATGCCAATAGGAAAAATCTCCGATCTTAATTTGTGCTAAATTGTCTTTATCACAGGACGTCAGACATGAACAACAAAGTTGCTACGGAGTGTCTGCAGCTCCACGGAGGATGGGGCTACATGTGGGAGTACCCCATAGCCAGGGCATTCACCGACTCGCGGGTCTTCCCGATCTATGCAGGGAGTAACGAAATAATGAAGGAGCTCATCGCCAGGGATATCGTAAAGGATTAATTAATTAATTAATTAATTAAGGGATTTATTACTTGCCGCTGGTCAACAGTCACAGGTGGAGCATTGTGTCCGCTACTGTAGGTTAATTAACCGTATTTCACGTTGTTAGAAATAGAGGAATGAATAAAACATGGTTAATTGTAATCCATGGTCCCTAAACAGAGAATCAAAATTGTTATGCGTCAATAGAAGATGAAGTTTGCTAAAAATAACTCGAAATCTCAATAAATCTTGTAACTCATATGGTGTTAAGAACAAAGAAGCATTTGGACTTACATTGCGTCGTAATTTCACCAACAACTTTTGCCTTTGTTAATATAAATTATATTGTAGCTAGACGTAATTTTTCATCCACAAAGCGATCCTTGACAAGAAATGGACCACACCCCAATATTGTTCATTGCTTTCTTATGTTCCGAAAATAGGTCGATGCGGTCCAACGTGTAACGCTAATTTCATACTTGTTTTGGATACAACTTTTAATTACCGAAGAAGTTTAGTTACTTCGTGCATGAGTGTCAGGGTAGACGGAATAGGTACATCAGCCTGCCGTGCTTTATGGGAGGGGGAGGGCGATAGGACTGGGAATGAGTGGAGGTTGGAATAGGGGCCGGGGTTTGGGGAGGGAGATTGCTCTCCTCGGGTTCACGCTCCAATTGATCTGTTAGCAACAGGTACAAAACCATTAAGAACCCCAAAGGAAATTCCAGCTAATTATCAAACAAAAAGACAATTAATGCGTCCTTATTTCGTAAAAAACATGTTGCAATGCAGCTGTCCTTTCGTACGCTTTAGTGCATTATTGTTCTAATATACTTTTCATATTTCACTTTTACATAATACACATAGCGAGTGTGAATATAAAACAAAATTATCAATACTTTGCAGAACTTTCACTCAGTCGCCTTTTTACTAACGTGGTATGTGTTTCTTTATATATAAAATGACCTATTACGTAACATTTTAGTCAGCAAAGTATATTTAAAGGATTTACCTACCGAGTGGTATCAGGGTAGCTCAATGAAGTAGTACAATTAGCTTACATTCCCCTCTTTTTAACGTAGGCCTATAGTATATAGGATTTTTTTTTTTGGGGGGGGGGGTAAATGACCGAGTGGCGAAACGGTGTTCAATTACGTACAAAGGATATTGTTGTAAGTTATATACATATACAAGTTTATATAATTGCTATAAAAAAAATTCAGAGAGAAAAGATACAGGGAGACCTGTTGGGAGGATTAGAGGGATAGCTTAAGCTAAAGCTTCATTTTAATAGTTTGAAGGGGGCCACGCATTTCACCTGTAATCCTTGTTGTACGTGAATGTCATCTTTACTTCTCGATTGACGTCACTCATTAAATATCATGGTTTGATCAATAAAGCGGCTGGAATGAAAGCCTATCATAACTGACATTAATCAGGCCATATCCAGTATTCATTTTACTACGGGTAATTCAATTATATTATTTATGCAATATTACACAATATTACAAAGTGCTTTCAAATGCAGGGAACTTTTTCGGACATGAGCGCCCACGGATAACACTACCGACTCAAAAATAACAAATCACTCTAACTTTAATCACCCCACTGACTTGTTCAGCGGACAATTATAGCAATGACAATGAAACAAACACGTTACATCTGAGGGACGAGATATTTGCTCAGCTCCATAATCTTGATTCCCACTTTTGGACTACAATTGTCTTACTATGTGACGATGTAACAAATTCATCATTCTCACTAAATGCTTTGTTGGTTGATCACACGTGTGGACTTGTACAGAGCTTGGAGACCACTTTCCGTTCCGTTAACTCAGCGGTTCTTAACCTGAGGGTCGTGACTCACATAGGGGTCGTTTGGGGGTTTCCGAGGAGGGGGTTCATGAAGGGGTTCGCAGGGTAGCCTAATACTAATTTACAAATACAATTTTATGCACTATTTCGACTATTGCGGGTGTCGGGATCTGCTATCTCGCTTCACAGGTACGTACACACACCCATAGGAATGAGTAATTTTCCACGTGGATTCTGCGGTTAATATTTCTACTTTTCAGACATAAGTACACCCTACAGCTGTAGGGGATACGGTGTAGGTCTATTTTGGCCAAATTTAGAAAATAAATATTCACTACATATTTTGTAGTCTGTTTGTGATCGACGCTGACACGAGGCGTTGCATGTTGAGCATTCGTCCTCGTTTAGAGCGCCTGATGGTTGGAAGCAATTTTGTTTTAGGGTGACAGTAATGACCAAAAATGTCTGAGGGGTAGTGGGGCCGAATGGTTAAGAAGCAAATTGTGTTAAGAAAATTCCCCGGTAGAACTGCTTGTTTAGAAGTGGGGCAGATTTTTGGAAATACACCTTTTTTATTGAATCTAAGCGGTAGAATGCTTGTTTGACCCCCTAGAATTTATCTGAAAAAGTGCAGCCGCCCTCCCTACTACTGGTTAAATTAAGAACCACTGCGTTAAATCATGTTATTTACTATCATTGTATATAGTCGACGGGTCTATGTCAATTCAGTTTTTCTGGAGGTAGCAAGGCGTTGTATTAGCAAAATAAAGAAGGATACTAAGCAGTTTCTTTATATCACACACCAATTCCTTTATCCACACTATACTCAATAAAATTCCCCCTCAAGTAGCCTACCGTATGAATCACCTCTACTGAACGTGACCTTGGACAATGGATAATTAACCAGTTGGGGACAGCAAAATTAACAACAGGCGCACCGCAACAGGTGCTCATCAACTGGAGCTATTATCGTATCAGTAATTATCAAATGTTTAAACTAGCGGTGTATTCAAGTAGGTGTACAAAGTAATTTCTTTTCATGTACAAAATATAAGACGTTATTCATTCGTCTGAATTCACAGAAATTTAACGGAAATACAAGACAATAATTACGACAGTGCTCCCGAGTTGGACAGTCTTGGTCAGACACACCCAATTATGCTTAATAGTCTGCTTACGTTTTGGTTATTATGAACTTATTCTGTGGTTGTTTTCACTATATTTTGCCGAATATAGCACACATGTTGTATTATTTCATAGTGTACTTTCACTGTATTTATATCGACATAGAGAACGAAGAATCATGGTACAACGTGTGTTCTTCAAAGGTGATTTGTCCTTGGCTGGATCATCAAGTTGACGGAGGGTAGTGTAGTCACGCAGTGCGCATACTCGTATTACATGACGTTTACTGCACCAGTAACAAGTGTTCCTATTCGACCACGTAAGTACGGTGGTTGAAAGAAAGACCAATTGACATCAATGGAAAAATAATGTAATTCACATTCTGTAGAGCCTTATTTGGTCTGATGTGATGCCCGTTTGCTAAAGGGAAGGTACACCACTTTGAAAACGAGACGATTGAAGGTATACTTCTAACGGCCGAACATTGTGCATTTTCAGTAGAGGTGCATCAAAGTGATCTAAAATTGGAATGCCTCGTCGCTTTACAAAACCCTCAAGGCCGGTCGGATTACTATGGTCGGAAAAAGCTTAAATGAAAGGTTACTCTTTTCCCTCAGACAATTGGAGTTTAAACTAAACTAATTGAGGGACGTTTATGCTACTAGTGGCAGCTCCCCGCTTAGGGGATTTAATCACGTTGGAAAGATATAGGCCTAGGCTATAAATAGTATGTCAGTGGTAATTGCTCTAACTGACATAGAAAAATGGTGCTCTCTCCACCCCTCTCTCTCTCTCTTTCTCTCTCTGGAGAATCATGATAAACCCTTCCAAATCTAAACTGATCAATTTCAATGCAAACCTGTCAGACTAAATTACAAAAGGACTCCTTTATGGTCACTCTTTTTAATACAAATATACACAATGTTCATAATGTTAAGATTCTTGGGGTTTATCTTGACTGTAGATTATCCTACGATGACCACATAACACACATCTTCACACAAGTCTGGTCTAAAATTAAAACATTAAAATCACTTTGCAGCAATCACAACATATTACTATACACAGGCATAAAGATTTATAACACATACATCAGACCCATCTTTGAATACGGAAGCATCACCTTTATCATCACCTCACAAACCAACACTAGGAATCTAGAAAGATTACATAAGGAAGCACTTAAATATGCCATCAAAGCTCCCAGCTACTCACTCACAGTACAAATTCTACAAGCAACAAACACAACTACAATCCAACAAAGACTCTTTGCAATCAATACCGATCATTTGAAGAAAAAAAACACTCAAACACAGACAAACACATCACTACTAACCCCCACTATCATCACTAGATACACTGAAAGTAAAATACTGGGCTCAATTGCAATACTTGACCATGGACGGATGGTAGGCAGGTGTTAGGGAGGGGCCATTAGGTGATAACTAGCTCCAGTGAGTAATAACCAGGAAACTGGGGAGCGGCCGGTTGTGTTGCAATAATTCCACAATTATGATCGTTTCAGTACTGTGTGATACATGGCTTCTTCAAGTATGATAGTTTCAATATTGTGTGATTCATGGCTTCACCGAGTATGACTAGTTTTAGTGCTGTGTGATACATGACTTACACAAGTATGATACTTCAGTACTGTGTGATGCATGTCTTCATCGAGTATTATAGCAGGGAGCTGTTATTTAGAAGGAGATACAACAGTTTCGACCAGCCTTAATCCCATCAATAGCCACTTAACATCTTTTGTTGATTTGATTCCTTTATTGACAGTTCTGTTGTTGGTCCAGTTCACTTCTTCTTCTTTCTCAAGAGTTTCTGTTCACATATAACATAACAACTGAACAATAAGTTAAACTTAACAATGGTTTGATGTCTAACTGTGCACCGACAGATGTTACGACCACATTCGAAATTTAATAAAAACGACTGGTCTACATTCTTTAATCTAATTACACCTCTCGTGCAAGCATAACTTTGAAAAGAACGGTAGCATATTAAGACTAAACTGGGATAAATTCCACCAAATTACGGACGATTCCGAAGTTTTCCTACGATTGTTATAGCAATCTTGTTGAACAGAAATAAATAAACTACCACCTCCTTATAGTGAATAGGGTGTCGAATGGCGTCGAAAATATTAATTTTGAATAAGCAGAAAACGACTGGCAATACAAGTTGTATTGTAGAATCTGGTCTTCTGACCGCCTCAAACAGTAGCAGACGCGTTGTACCTGATTGTAATCAGCTATGAGCACAATTACATTCCTGGCCGAGAAACAATAAGGCGATTACTGTCGGTACTGAGTTAGTTTGAAAGAGAGTAGGTTTGTTGTGTCTCCTTCTAAATAACAACTCCCTGATTATAGTTTCAGAACTATGTGATACATGGCTTGGATATAGTTACCTCTCCTTCAACTTGTTTAAATTATTCCCATCGAAATGAATTGGTTGTTCGCTTGTCACTGACAAAACTCTGTTCAGACCTCATCAGTCACGGCTTGCACATAAGAGATTTTTGTCGATAACGTCCGGGTTTCTTTTCCACTTATGTGCAGATATTCAGTGATGTACGGTACATATTAAAAGGAAATACTCGCTTTCTACGTATTCCATTATGACAGCGTTATGACGAGTTTCGTAACCGCACATTCTAGTTTGATATCCTGCAGTTATACCCACGCGACGGATTTGGTTGTTAATTATTGCTGCGTGACTTACTCTACCTGTGGTGTTAGTTGGAACAGTATTAAAAGTCTTCACTTTCTTCCGAAAAATAAATAATCGATATAAGCCTATATGATATCACTGTCTGAAAAATCGGATAAATTTAAAAACGCGGTTGAAAACTGTGGACTTGGCGTCCCTGCCAAACTCCTCTCACTGACGCCGACTGTTACCGGGACACCGTTGCCTCGCAGACGGACATTCACGTCACTGACACCGACTGTTACCGGGACACCGTTGCCTCGCAGACGGACATTCATGTCACTGACACCGACTGTTACCGGGACACCGTTGCCTCGCAGACGGACATTCACGTCACCTGACACCGACTGTTACCGTGACACGGGGCACCGTTGCTTCGCAGGCGGACATTCAATTCACTGACACCGACTGTTACCGTGACACTGCACCGTTGCCTCGCAGACGGACATTCAAGTCACCTGACACCGACTGTTACCCGGGACACCGATGCCTCGCAGACGGACATTCAAGTCACCTGACACCGACTGTTACCGTGACACTGCACCGTTGTCTCGCAGACGGACATCCAAGTCACCTGACACCGACTGTTACCCGGGACACCGATGCCTCGCAGACGGACATTCAAGTCACCTGACACCGACTG
>JAODAG010006445.1:7355-18438 GCA_027574785.1 Orphnurgus asper | reverse complement strand
GGGAGGGGCTTGGGATGGATAAGTGGGTGAAGATATGGATTGATGTGGGGTGAGGTGGGAGGCATTCAGCATACCCAGTTTCTTATCTTGGATATGGTGCAAAAATCCTGTTTTTTTCTTCAGATGTCTTTAATTTAATTCTATTAGAGACAGTATTCCGTGTGTGAATTGCAGATATACTATACTATGATTTAAATATAATTGTAGATTAAAGACATATTTGTAATTAATTAAAGATAATTAAAAGACGGGGAATGGCAGTGAACTATTGGAAAAGGAAGACCCCTGTGCGTCACTGCAAATAATGATATTGTCGCAATGGTACGCACGACGTTAACGTGTCTGCTCCGCAATTATTTGTAGTAATATTATAGATCGGCCGGATTTCCCGTCACTTATTATTTTGTTCTGTCTGTGCCTCAGTCTGAATTAGGCTCTGGGAGAATAGCCGCAGTTACTAGCAGATTCAAATACCCGTCGGCGAAGGTGAAGTAAGGTGGAGCTTGTTGGGCTAGTATCACGATATAGACCTATGACCTATATAAAATTTGACGGCGAGTGGAAAAGAATATTACTGATCGGCAAAAAAGCCAGGTCTGAAGCTCGGGTCTATTGTTTGATTCCGCAAATTTGCCGACTGACTATTGCCGAATCATGACCAAAACCTTGCGAATATTTGCAGACGACGATATGGCCGCAGGCTTAAAGGCCGCACCTTAGAGATTGGAGGAAAGTTAACCTTGACTTGAAGTGAGTTGTTTTGAGGGATTGATATTCACCCTCCCCATCGGACGGACCAATGCATTGTCCAACACACGTGGCACCATTTGCATGATCTACAGACAGGGTCAATTTCAATTCCCCGCCCCCAGCCACTGATCAGACATTATCAATTTCAGACCGGGTCAATTTCAATTCCCTGCCACCTGCCACTGATCAGACATGATCTATAGACCGGCTCAATTTCAATTCCCTGCCCCCTGCCCAGACATGATCTATAGACCGGGTCAATTTCAATTCCCTGCCCCCTGCCACTGATCAGACATGATCTACAGACCGGGTCAATTTCAAGTCCCTGCCCCCAGCCACTGATCAGAAATGATCGACAGACCGGGTCAATTTCAATTCCCTGCCCCAGGCCACTGATCAGACAAGTCCCTGAATATCGTGTCTCCGGTTCCTATATCTGTACGGGGTGGATAGAGAACGACAAAATTGGTCGAACAATTTGATTTGACCTTAATTTGGAAAACATCGATCGGTCGGTAAATTTACAAAATCACTACAATATATAAGTGTTGAAGGACCTGGCTTTTGTCGACTTAAACAATATTCGTATTTTATATTTATTCGCAGTCACACGATAGGCCTAAATGATGAATACCAAAACAAAATTCACATTATGTTTATTCTTTGGAAGGGCAAATAGGTCTTTCTACCCTCAGAATGCTGAAGTTTTGCGGGTAACAAATATACTGAAGGAATCCACAAGGGAATATGATCTCCCAGAAACTGTCACAATAATAATAATAATAATAATAAAGCCTTGGGGCCCCTGACCTTGGCAGCTGATTTATAACCCCTCTCTCTGTCTGTAGTACAGATTGCATATCAGTTCTTGATGGCTTTGTGTGAGTAATTTGTGTTTACAGCTCAATTAACCGTTTTGGGCTTGAAGTTGGGACAGAGAACTGCTATTGACGGAGTCAGGTATGCGGCGGGAACTAATACGTCACAGCTGACGACTGTATAACAAGTTTGTGGAATAGTGATGTGGCGGGAATTGTATGTGACGTATGTGTAGGAATATGCAGGAGGGCGAGAACAAAGAAAATTTCATTAGCAGTCCTCTACTGCGGGTAAATTGCGTCATATTCCACCTTCAAACTAAGAGTCGTGAATAAACCTTTAACTGACACAGAATAAAGACGAAAGTCCCGTTATAAAGTAGCTTTATGTCAAAGCAGGTTTTAATCTTCGGATGGAATATTTACACATATACCACTTCTCTTCTTTACAAGTATAGATTCTCTGTGCAGACGATCGCTTGTTGATTGATGGAGGTGAGGGCATATGACCATAACAACACCATTGAGCATATCACACACATCTCTAAAGCAACACCATATCCATAGCACACAACACAATATCCATACATGTAGCATGGCAAACAGTACAGTATCACTGTAGCTTGCATGGCACGCAACACAATATCCCTATAGGTAGCATGGCACACTACACAATATCCATATAGGTAGCATGGCACACAGCACAATATCCCTATAGGTAGCATGGCACATAACACAATATCCCTATAGGTAACATGGCACATAACACAATATCCCTATAGGTAGCATGGCACAAAACACAATATCCCTATAGGTAACATGGCACAAAGCATAACATCCCTATAGGTAGCATGGCACACAACACAATATCCTTATAGGACATAGCATGGCACAAAGCATAACATCCCTATAGGTAACATGGTACAAAACACAATATCCCTATAGGTAACATGGCATATAACATAATATCCCTACAGGTCACATAACATAATATCCCTATAGGTAGCATGGCACATAACACAATATCCCTATAGGTAACATGGCACAAAGCATAACATCCCTATAGGTAGCATGGCACACAACACAATATCCTTATAGGACATAGCATGGCACAAAGCATAACATCCCTATAGGTAACATGGTACAAAACACAATATCCCTATAGGTAACATGGCATATAACATAATATCCCTACAGGTCACATAACATAATATCCCTATAGGTAGCATGGCACATAACACAATATCCCTATAGGTAACATGGCACAAAGCATAACATCCCTATAGATAGCATGTCACATAACACAATACCTCTAATAGGTAGCGGTGTATTAAATATGGTACAAAGTATATTTCATTAGCATCACTTCTCAACACCTTTAAAGAAAATACACCAGCAGATGAAGCAAGAAAAGACAACGTACCGGGTACCTTGAGACCGTTATTAAAAGCTAGAATAAGATCAAAACGTCAGGATGGGGTCAACCTTGGCCTGTTAGAGCAATCACATTCCCCCTTTCGGCAGTTCAGTTAAAAGTTAAATTATTGCCGTATTGGTAATTTATCCCAAGATTACTTCTTCCTCTTTCACTCTCTCTAAAATGGAAACAAACTAACGACGAAGACGGTAAAGATTTATCCCTGCAAAAGTTTACGACTAGTTATAGGATAATGCCTTCAAATACACAAATAAATACACCATACCCCCCCGGGAGATTGTGTCCTGCAGCAAATAAAATATTACGAGAGTGAAAAGTAAGCGGCAATGTTTCTGTCGTGCTGACATGTATACGGCCAAATAAATTGTAGCAAACACGCGACACGAAAAACGTAGTATCTTATGGCACTTCACATCAAGCTGAATGACTAACATACACACATCACACATTACATCACCTCAGACACGACAAACATGTTTTAACCTTCGACAAGACTAGGATAGAACTGAAAAGAAAATCACAGGAAAGATGCCACTGACCAGATGTCAATAGAACCAAGGGGATAAAAACTTCATGGTGGAATGAGCATGTTGAAATATGTTAGATAACGGGTCATGAGTTGCTCTCCTAACATAAGCGCTTTTGTAATAAGGTCGAAGAAGTGGAATGCCAATTTAGTATAAGAAAATACTAGAAACGATATCAACAAATCCAGGTCGCACATATCTTTTTGTTGGATGTTCCCTGCTATGCTCTTAGCAGCAAGTATGACATCCATCTGACAAGATTCTTTTACAGCATATCAAAACTTTTCCCTTTACCCAATGAAAAACTTGACATCAAATCCTAATTACCATACAAACCGACACCCCACAAAACTGTAAACTGCCAAGGAACAACAAAACTCTCTGGAACAACAAATTAATTCAGCAAGAGAGTATGTTCTCACAACTTAAAAAGCAAACAGAAATAAAAAAAATAAGGTATAACTTTAAATAAATACGACAAAAAATATATTGAAGTGTACACTGTCTGAACTATAACGTACACCACCTTAGAAATTGTTGTGAATACACTTTCAATATTCAATTCCACACTGCAGACATTTTCAATATGAAAATGAGACCACAAAAAAAGACCAACAAAAATTATTCTTGTTCACAAATGTTGAGAAGAGACAAACTTACTATGTTTGAGAGATCTGCATTTCAAGATATTATTATTTAGGAAATATTTGACAGTGAGAATCAGCATCATGAGTGGACCTGACGATTTAGCGATGGAAGGCTTGCTGTGTTTATATATTATTCTTCTGCAGACTACCTACTTTTGGAGAAAGTTTCCCTGCAGATTAAGATTGGGTAGTTTTAAAGTGAAAACTGAAAATTGGTCCACAATGAATTGATCAGTTTTCCACTGATAACAGTTTTCCTCTTTAAAGTTGAATTGACACTTGAAGGGGGAAGTGGCTTTGGTCCATCTTTAATTTACAACAATTATATTAACCTTAATGTATTTGAAATTACACTTTAAAAAGTCTTAAGATATTGTACTTAATTTTGCGAATCTACACCATCGACAGATTGTTGAACCTCATCAGGTAATCTGTGGCAACAACCATTCCGTTCACATCCATCGACTGTTTAGAATTGAGATATTTCCACAAATTTAACAATATTACTATTTAGGAGACAGTTACTCTTCTCCTTTTGCCAGTGTTCCTCTACTTTTAAAACAAAGCAGAAAATCAGAGTCTTGTGTAGCGGTGTGCAACATCCAAGTATCAACGAGAGTGTATATACAGCAGATGCGGTTGATGTGGATCGCAACATCCTAGCATCACAGAGACTGCACAGAAGATGTAGTTGATGTGGATTGCAACATCCAGGCATGACTAGGACCGCAGAGAGGATGTAGTTGATGAGGATCGCAGCATCCTAGCATCGCTGGGACTGCACAAAATATTATCAGCTACTTGAAATTTGTCATGAACACGAATGATCAAAAGTGATATTTTAAAATGCACCCGGAAATCCCACTTCTGACACCAATGCCTACCACCTCTAATGCAACACATTATTGATGGGAAAGAGGTGAAATATTCTCTTTTGATATGCATTCCCACAAATAAAAAAAATCAGGCTAATGTATTCAATCACACCTTCATGAATGATGAAGTCCCTTGATTTATATCTACAGGTAGAAGCATCTTGTAGCATTTGATCAGAATCCTAATCCTAGGAGGGGAATATCACTCAGATTTTTATTTGTATCCATGGCTCAGTCAACAATGCTGACCTTGCCATGTAACCAAGGTTATACTTCAGGTGATGGTGGGGTACTGTGGCTACCCCTTTCTCTTTGGATGATATCTTTGACCTCGTCTGAAAGCCTAGTTGGGTCAGAAAGGATGGACGTCTCTTTGCTGATTTGGCGCACTGGCGCAAGAGCAGCTGAAAAGGGAGGTACAAGGAAAATCCATGGCAATGAGAGAAAATCTTTATTGATAACTGCAAATCATTCACAGAAAATGTAACCAGTTGTATCAAAATTGAAATAATTAAGTCTTCTGAAAAGGACATTCACTCCTTTGAATCAATATTAACAATTCCAAGTTAAGGTTGGAAACTGAAATAGCAAAAGCCATTTACTGAGCCCTCCCTCTCTTTCAATGTGAATCAGTGACAATGTGTAGTTTGAGGAACATGACATCACGACATACATATACTGTTTGATCTTGATTTTTGTGGTCCTAATTTGATTCATACGACACTATTAAATAACTCCTTGATAACCATCTTCATTCACTGAAAAGAAATGCACATATCTTCATATTTGTAAAAGCTCTTTCAAGAGATTGGCCTGGACCGTCCTTTAATATGGGCCTGGACCATCCTTTAATGTTGTCCTGGACCATCCATTAATGTTGGCCTGGACCATCCTTTTAACGTTGGCCAGGACCATCCTTTCAATGCTTACTTGATCGTAGACTACGCAGCCTGCATGATTCCTCCACCCACTTAGTCAAGTCACCAGAAATGGAAGATCCCGTCGACTGCTTGACGGCGTTCAGAAATGACGTGAAGAGAGGACGAATGAATTTGCTGAACTGTATCGAAGGTTAAGAAAGAATTTTCAAAGAAAAAGGGGGAACCAACCATAATTAATCTCTCTTTTTCACAGAAATGGGGGAGGTGGGGGGGGGGGGAGCAATGCACACAATCAGAAATATTGCCAATTCAATTACGAGAGTCATATCAAATTATACCTGCAATGCACACCCCTCAATTGCTCCACCACCAGCATCTATCCCTGAGAGATTGTACAATTTAATTCATCACACAGAATGTATTTGCCTTAACAGTCTCATTTGCCTCATCCTTGAAAAAGCAATTATCGTATTTGGTCGGGAAGAAAACACAGGGTCATACATCCTACCAGAGGAGAGTAATGACATCCCATTACATTGTCCATACCACACCATTCCTTCGCCTTCTCCACAGGGTCAAGACAACAGGCTCAGGCGTCCAATCATGGAGGGTCGCTGATGCCACCAATCAGTTGCCTTTAAACCTACGCAATCTCACAGAACCACCACAGAGCATGCAACGTTCTCAACTCCCATGGCGTGTTCTCTGTTGATGAGGATACGATCCAGAATTTCCAATTCTTGGTCATTTCATCTTGCAGGTAATCCTCCAACATCTGGTTCAGTTGAGCGTCGTTCTGTGAATTCACCGGCGCTCCCGTGTCGGGGAGAGCGTCCTGGCATTTACTGAAAAACAAAATCAACATTATACACAGCAACATGGAAAAAAGGTGATCAATAACCAGTCTTTCGGACTAATTTCATTGATGGGAGAGACTATCCCTCTTTGTCTCTCTCTATTTCAAAGCTTGTTACTAAGGCAATGACTTCTGATGGAACTTTATAATTTTTTCATCCAGATATCATTGTTGACATTGTTGATTTCTGAGATCCAACAGTACTCTGAAGAACATCTGATCAGACTGATCCATTTATTGATCACAAAAAATACAAAACAAATAAAGCACAACCTTCGTATGCGACAAACTGTGCCGTAAGTGTAGCATTAACGAAACAAACTAATTAACGGGGACATGGCCCATACAAACCAATTTTTCATGGTCCCGATGCAGAATTACAATCCTACACATGCGTGCAAACCACATGGCTCGTTTCATTTCCAAGGATGAAATTTTTAATGGTATAGTCTAGCAACCTTACAGTTGTTACTAAAGTATTGAAGGTTCTTAGTGCTTCAGAGTTCTTTCCCTTCATATCTACTTGCAGTACTACGGACCAATGTGAATCGTCCCGCAAATATAGTTGGAATCTGCCACTGGTATAGTGAACTTGAATAATAAGCTGGACAGAGCAATGTGCTACCCAGTGTTTTACGTTGCAACTTACAAAGTGGTTATGTTCGATAGTACCTACAATGCAGCTGTGTGGTTAAAATTTATAGTCTGCCCACTTTAAGGGAAATATTCTAGTATTTGCCAGGTGACATTTGCGGGACTGTTCGCCGTGCTAGGCAATAGTTATCACAGAATAATTGTTTTCAACACAGCATCACTGTAAATTCAGCTATTCACAGTATCGGTAAAGTGCATTCTGCTTCAACTTTTCAGGTATTTAAGTTGGTTAATTTGCTTGTGGAAATTGAATTTAAAGGATGATGATTTTTAATTCCTGTTCATAGTATCAACAATGATATTCTTCCAATTTAAAAAAAGATTATATGTTGTTAAGCAATTACAAAAAGGATAGATGTGTGTACATGTCAGCCATGTTTCACTCGCACATATATCATGAAAATATTATAGAAAAGTTTATATGGTTTACCGACCATTATAAAGTCGGTTAACAGGTTACAAAATTATGAAGTCACAGCCTTAGCTGCAACATTGTCTTACATACAATATTATGATGCAAAAAGAATTATCCTAGTAACATCATTTTGAACGACTCTGTGTGTGCTTGACAACAGATGTGCTACGATTCGTCCACATGTTGCCATTCAACAGATTGTACTCACTGTTACGTGTTATTACCCTATTTGCAACATCCAGGCATGACTGGGACTGCAGAGAGCATGTAGTTGATGTGGATCACAACATCCTCACAAAATATTATCAGCTACTTGAACTAAGGTAATGAACATTGAATGATCAAATTGATATTTTAGAATGCACCCAGAAATCCCACTTCTGAAACCAATGTGCAACACTTCCTGTAGGATGATACATGGACATAGCTTCCAAAAAATAACTTCATTTTTACAGATATATTTTCATACAGCTTACAATGTGCATCTCTACACAGGCCATGTAAAGGGTGCGTCGTACAATAAAACGCCACTCACTCTATTTCATCACTCAGCTGTTCGATCTGCTGTCTCATTTGCTTCTCATCCCCGGTTAATACTTCAACGTCTGCCTGCAGTGAGCGAATATGTGCTTGAGCTGTTCAGAAAATTATGGGAATGAAAGAAAAAAAAGTGTAAAAACTTGCAGACTCCAAAATGAATGCCATAAAAGAGATACTTCTTCTGGTAGTAAGATGTAGCAAGACACATGTCTGCCTTGCCATTTGTTTTACACTATAAAGGTATTTTGTTAGCATCCAAGATTAACTCTACAGAGAAGATGAGGCTGAGATGCCATGCTGGTCACTAAGGTGGCATATTGTTCTGTCTGTGATGTCACAGTCTGTCCTGGCTAAAAAACTTGGACTTGGAGCAGTAGACAATATGCAGTCGGTGAACAAAAGAGCAGGAGATTTAGGAGATTATACAAGGGACTTGGCTACGATCCCTTATGTATTTGTCTCATCCATGGCTGCCGTTGTGACATTTCTGCTAAAGGTGACAGTAGGTTTATTCTTGGGAAGGAAAAATTAACGGGATTTGTGCGGGTAATAAAAACGCTGAAAGGGGCGACAATGGAATTCTATCTCCCAGAAAAAACACCAAACTGTTACAACTCATAACAATCTCAGCCCCTGACCATGGCAACTGACTGGTCAGTAAATGTATACCCAGTGTTTTTATTATTTCTTTCTCTGCAGTACAAGCTGGTTAATCAGTTGTTGATATTTTGATAACAGTTTTACAACTTTGAAGTTGGACATCGATGTTGTTCCTGGAATTTTGAGGGTATCACACTTGCTACTCTGTATAGTGCATACCGGATCTACTTAAATCTGAAAGAAATGTTTCGTCACCTTTCTTTAGCAGCGATGACGTGCTGTATTTGGCGGCTTGCTCTCTTGGACTGCAGCCGCTGCCCATATTCGGGACGACTCTCTGAAGTTCTTCCATGCACGACTGGATGGTATTCCGTCTCTTGTGCTCCGAATCTAAATGTTTCCTCTTTCGTCTGGTGAGTTTTGCATCCTGTGAGGAGATATTGAACAAAAGAGCATTATATTTAACTTACATTATCTGAGGAGCATGTCTATAACATTTAGCTCCGAGAAAATGTTGGAAGATTAGTTCAAACGGTTGGAGAGAGGGCAAAGAAAGGAACTTAGTAACTCTACTTAATTATAAATGAATGAAAAAATTGATCAATTATATTCCACGCCATGCTACAGTAACATTTAACCATCTTACTTGGTAAAATTTCACATCATATTTAAATATCACTTCAATTTTCATGCATACTTTTGACAATTTCTATTAGAAAATGTTTTCTCTTAATTGAAACCCGGCTGTGTCAACCGGACAATACCGGTATGAAAACTGGCTGTCACAAAACCGCAGCCAACCAGGTTTTCCAAACCATTTTCGGGTGGGGAAGAATTGGGGAGAAATATTTAGTGCCGGTTTTGACAAGTCGTTAGTCTTAAATGATTCCAAATATTACGTAGAAATAAAACAAAAATACATAAACCACTTGGAAATTGCAACTGATAAATCCTCCACATTTTTATTCAATTTTTTTCAATATAATTTCATGACATCTAAACAGATTTTGAAAGTAATTTATCCATAGAAGTTATATGATTTCATCAGCGAAGCGAAACCATTCATACTTTTGTAAATCGATGTCCGCCAAAAATCTGTGAACCACAAAGGTTCAGTATTTGGCCATTACATTTTATGACCTACGTCAAGGGGTAAGAATTTTTTTTCATGCCAAATAATTCTCTAAGTTAGGGAAAGATGAATATGAAGCTAAGGAGAGGTTGAGTATAGGTTGACATTTTTTAACCATTGGGGGAAATTTGTAAAACTGTCAATTTGCTTAAATCAGCTATTCTGATTGGAATGGACTTTTCATCATTCTGATCATACACCTGGAAATGTGCACAAATTGATATAAACCTTGACCTAACTAAAAGACAGGTAGCTTATTGGGAATATGCACATACCAATATAACCCATTACCTAACTAAATACAGGTAGCTTATTGGGAATGAGCACATATTTAAATAACCCTTCACTTAACGACTAGTTGCTATTTGTTTGCAATTAGCCCTACTTGGTCTGTAATTAACAGTTCGGTAATACCTTAACCTTATGTTGGTATTCCACTCCTAAGTTTTAACGATCTGAGATTCGTCCTGAATTTGAGAAAATATGCCCCTATTTAGTATTACTAGTCTGACTGATTTCTGGACAAGGAAACTGCTATTGAACGCAGATCGTGGTTTAACAACACGCATTCAACTCAAATTGCTGCAGCTATAATCTCTCTTAAACAACCTCTGAGAGTCAATACCTTGTCAGCAATGTCCTTGTTTCCTCTTTTCTTGCTGCCGTTATGGTAGAGAGCCTGTAAAGAGAAACACCAGACTAAATTTGATTTATTAGATTAAAATGAGAGCATCAAAGAAGCATCAACTCCATGGGCTAACCAATTACTGTATACCATTTGGTAAGATCAGATTTCAGTCATTAGAGAATTTTTAATGCTCTATTTTAAGTGAGATATTTAGTGAGCATTTTCATGAGATGTAATGTATATGCATGTAATGTATATGCATGTAATGTATATGCATGTAATGTATATGCATGTAATGTATATGCATGTAATGTATATGCAT